>OMLB01039420.1:30708-43255 GCA_900302555.1 Myripristis jacobus | reverse complement strand
CACACACACACACACACACATACACAAACCAAACCAAAAAACCAGTTCATGTTTATGACAGTCATGGCACTGGGCACTGCACAGCGTGTACAATCAACCAGCGAGGACCTGCTCTTCCACAAAAACATAATCCAGGAGCACGAAGGTGAGGGACTCTGGTGTCTGTGTGGCTTCTGTCTCACCTGAGGCTCGTCTTGTAGAGGAGCTTGTAGGCAAACCCCCCGTCGGTGTTCTCATTCCACTCACAGGTGACGTTTCGCAGGTCAGACGTGTAGCACAAAAGCGAGATGTCATCTGAAAAGGGATTGTTACGTCTTCACTGGTGAGTGTGTCACTTTGTCTCAAGAAAGCCACACACACGCTGACACACACTTTGTCACCTACCTGCACTTTGGGGCACCATTGCAAGCACAGGGTCGGTCCAGTGGCTCCATTTTTTACTGATGTAGTGTCTGACCCTGATCTGGAAGTGAAGCACCTCCCCAGGCACCAGAGAAACCAGTCTGCTGATGTCTGTCTTCTCTCCCTGTACAACCCATTAATACACCAGTTTACAATATCATTAATTTTTCCCCCCTAATTGTAACAAGCAATACAAGCCTATAGTTGGAATAAATGGAAAACTAGAAGAATCATCAGATCTTGCAGCAAACACGAATATTACCATGATCAAAACCACACAATAACATGCAAAGTAGAAGTACACTGATTTATCAGTTTATCTATACAGCTGATATCTTACTATTCTGAATCATAGATATCAGTGTGTCCATGTTCATTCTGTGAGCCTTTTTTAAACAAAAGATTGAATCAAAAGATTTTAATGTAGTTTGACAAAATCTCTGTCTTTATCTTTTTTCATTCGCAGTGTTCTCTTTGTTCATTTTGTTTAGTCAGCCGTTTCATTAAAAAGAGATTTAGCTCTCGTGTTTAATTTTCACATTCACAGACACTGAACATCAGCATGAAACATCAGCTATCAGCAGTGTGAGTAGGAAAACGATATCACACTGGTCAAACATTTTAAAGGTGTAAACACATAATTTGTTTAATTAGTATCTCCTTACAAATCAGTGTAATTAATTGTAATAATCATAATCATAATTAATAAGCAAATCAATGAATAGATGATAAGATACCTCCTTTGTCCGCTCCCCCAGGCTCCTGGAGGAGTATCGTATCTTGTAAACAACCTTGGTTTCCCACTCTGTCTGGATGCTCCAGGCGGCCTGCAGCTCCCCTGCCTGGTCAGTGTGGTGCAGAGACACATGGACAGGGGCGTCCAGGAGAACTGCAGGCACAGACAGGCAGGAAAAATGAACAGATTACACAACACATTAGTGTGAGTGTGTTTCCCAGACCTGAAGCAGACAGAGATCATTTGATTTTGACATGAAGCGCAGCTGATAAAAGCAGGACTGAGCAACCTTCAGAATGAACACAGTGAAGTTACACTAATTTAATTGTTTTAATGTCATGTCCAATCTCCCTGGGCACACTTTGATGATGATGATTATTATTATTATTATTATATGTCTCTGTATAAAACCAGTGTATAGTCTTTTGTCAGTGTGGGCAGTGCTGTGATTTTTTTTTTTCTTGTGTTTTATGTGACTTTGGTTGTTTCAGTATTGTAGAAAATAAGCTCCTCAGCGCTCAGAGGAACCGTGTCTCCTGGCTAACCAGGAGGAGACCCTGGCATCGACCCGGGACGTGCTGGAGGGACTGCATCTCCCAGGGGTGCCGGGGATAATGATGTCTGGCCTGCTCTGCTTAATATATTTGCATGGATGGATGAAAATAATCATGCAATACTGAAGTAATCTCATGATAAACATCTGTAAGGTGCTTGAGCTGTGTTTTGTTTAGAATGTGTTTCATCATTTTGGTCTATTTTCCTTGTTCAGGCATTAAATACTGTAAAATCTTTGTCATGCATGTGAGGAAAAAAAGAGAAGGCCTTACGCTGGTCTTCCACGCTGACGCTGCGTGTGAACAGGGTGGCGTTGGTGCTGGACTCGGCCACTTTAAGATGTATGAGGATGTACAAGAAAACATCACCATCCGGGAAAGTGCAGACGTGGAGGAAAGTCTCCTCCTCTGTTCTCTGCACAGACAAACTGCAACTCTTCTCAGGCCTGACATAGAGGGCAAGACACGCACGAGTGACAAACAGCACAGAAACAGTCAGTCTGCATGTATGGACTGTATGTGTGTTGGTGCTCCATCAGTGTGGTTATCTGAAGGTCAGTACCGATAGAAGCTGTAGCTGAAAGAGATGATGACTGATATGTACTGCAAGTATTCATCAACACTTTTATATCTGACCTTCTTATTCTTTCAATAGATAAATGAGTAAATAAATAAATAGCAAGAGTCATTGTTTCTCTCAGATTTGTATATTGGCAGCGAGGAAAAGTCACTATGGAAGAACTTTTAGACCACAGGACATTACATCTTTCCATTGGGAAAAACAGGATGAGGAAGAAGAGAAAAAAAAGGAGTGCTGGTTTGACATTTTCAGATCTCTCTGAGATTCCTCAATAAACAAAACACACTCAGAAACTCAATAATGAGGAAACGACATACTCATCTTCGATCTTGTAGGAGAAATCGTAAATCCCGTCGTCTTGGGTCTCAAAGAAGCAGGTGAAGTCATCTAGCGTCCGGCTGAAACATTTAGGATCCTCCTCCTCCTTCAAGAGCAAAACATCTGCGCCATGATTGACACATGATGCATGACTATTAGTGGCATGGGCTCAGTCTCACACATTATTTACATAATCAGAGAAACATCTTATTTTAGTAAAAAAAAAAAAAATTTCTGGCCCAGTGCAGAGAACTCTGACTTGTCATGTTTTTTTGAGGTACTTTAGGTTCACATGGGCTTGAACAGCCATGTGTGAAATCAATACAATACAAAAAAGTGACACAAATAAACGATGACATGAGTAAACTGCAAATAAAAGGACTGTGAGCAGAAATATGCCTGGTCTGCTTGTGGCCTCTTTAAACGTAAAATTATCTTGTTAAATATTAACAAGGCATCTGGTGTTTTACTGTCCTGACAGAAGGGCTGTACTTTTTTAGGTTGATATCCTCCATTCATGCTCATTTCTTTTGGGCTGGATGAAAAACCTGAAAAAGGAAAGGAACCTTTTGCCTCATTTTGTTTAAGACTGAGCTGTATTGTAATCTGTAATTTTGTAATGAAATGTTTGACTTGTCTTGTAAACCTATGAGGGTTGGACTGTTTATGTGCATGACATGGAAATAAAATAGAATCAATCCAGTTTTTCATTTTTCCTGATATAGTTATTATAGTTTTGTATTTTTCATTAGTTTTTATTTTAATTTTTGTTTTCAATTCAGTTACGTTTCAGTCAGTTTCCACAGTGAGTTTGCTTGTTTTAGTTTAGTTTTTATTGGTTGCAGCATCAGTTTTATTTTTTTCATTGTAATTTGTGGGTGTTTGTAAGGGTCTAGATTTAAGAAGTTCAGAATAGTTATTACAATAGAAACACATGAAGGCAGCTGACTCTCAGTCATGTCGACGTCCCAGTCTTAGTAAACATCAGCACCAGCGCCTCCTCATGTTGTTGTGTTGACAAACTGACTGAACTGACAAAGATTAAAACTAAAGACATTTTCTGAATATTTTCACTTGATTTTAGTTTGTTTGTAAGAACACAGTATTTCAGTTGACTAAAATGTTTTTCACACCTATTTTTAGTTTATTTTTGGTTCTCTCTAATAACCTTGGTTCAACTTAAAGTCAGACAACTGACAATGGGACATGGAATGGAAATATATTTTTATAACATCTGAGGTTTTGTACATCAGTTGGAGCTGCTGTTGTTGAATGCTATCACTGTATTTTACCACCATATCTAACTAAACGAGCTTGAAGCACATGGTGTGATGCAGACGGGATCAGCTGATGAGTGTAAATACAGTTCACTGAAAGGACAAAGAGGAAAACATACAGATCAGACTGAACTGAAGGTGAACCAAACCTTTCTTCAGGTCTACACAGACACACACTGTCATGCAGCCGTACCTTTCGCTGGCAGGTAAGCACCAGCTCCATCCCCGTGGTGTATCCCAGGCACGCAGCCCACTTGTATCCACACGCTGATGAGGACTATGAGTAAATCCATGGCATTCAGAGTATCCTTATGTATCCTAACCCATCATGGCACTTGCACGATCTCTAACATAGGGCCAGAGCAGGTGCATGTGTGTGTTTTCTGTTGTCTGCTGCATATCACTTTCAGTAGGCAGGCCTGGATTGGCCCGTTCTGACAAGTTGTGCTTGTGCAGGAAGTGTGCTCTGTGTGAACTGGGGGCAAGAACCAAAAAAGGCAGTTTGCATGAGTCAACCAAGTGGCAGGGAGAGAAACAGAGAAGTTTTAGAAATGGGGTGGATGTGGTTTTACTGTCTTTTCCACGTGCAAATAGGGCACAAAGTTTGACACCACTGGTGGGTCATAACTGCTAAATTTATTAGCAAGTATTAGGTAAGACAACATTTTACAAGAGGTCAAGAGCACTCTTACCAAGGGGAGAAAGAAATCAGTCCACACATCAGTTGTGCAACACATGGAAAGATACATACAAAGATACATGCAAAACTGAAGAACATAAAAAATGCATGTTTATATTTTGGAGTAATTATAAGGATAAGATTGTTAAAATAAATAATAAAAAAATATATATTTGAATGCAGGCATTTGAATGGTCATTGAAATTACAGCAAAAGTCTGTATGTAAGATAGGCATTTAAGATAGTTTCATGCACAAATTAATTTTTAAAGCATTTGTTTTGATGTTGGGGTTTCAGAAACTGTCCTATCCTCCTGCTGTCGTCATCATGGAGCGCTTAGCTTGGGCTTTTCACTAAGTTTCAACAACTGCCCTGTCCCCCGCGGAGATATTCACAGCATCACAGATTATTACCGTTGTTAACTTTTTGACTTTCCCCTAATGCCAATACCACTTTTTTTTTTTTGTACATAAGTTAATTAAACAGCACTTTGGCTCGTTTCAGCCTCAGCACAAACCACACAACCACAATCAACTTTGATTTCAGCTCCTGAAGTTGTTTTTCTTGCTAGAGTCTTGTTGGCTGGACCGCAGCAGTCCATCACTGAGGGACTCGCTGACTGAGTGATGAAGTTACACCATCGGTCGACCGAGTATTGAAGTTTTGCCACGGGTCGTTGCTCTTTCAAGATGAATCGACAGTTTTCTATTATGTCCCCAGGGTGCGCTCACAGCGGTTCAGCTCATTGACTGCAGCTCATTCAAAAATACCGTGCGCTACGAACAGAATAATTTGCTGCTCTTGAATACCACTGAAGACTTCTGCATTCATTTTGTCTGTCCACTGACCTCAACTCTTTTCAAATTTATTACAAACTAATGACGGAATATGTCTATGCCTCAAAAACACCTAGAGACTGTTATTCTCTCATTAAGAGCTGCAGGAGAGCTGCCACTCAGGCTCTGCATTGTTTGTGTGTGTGTGTGTGTGTGTGTGTCAGAGACAGAAAATGAATATATTGAGTCACACAAACCAAGAAACAGTTAGCTTCAAACTAATGAGCCTGTTTAAAGCAGGCAGCCATGATTGTACTGTGAACATAGAAAAACACCAGACGAGAGATTTAAAAATTTGCCCACATTTTCACTTTAATATCGTTTTGAGACCTTGCTGCTCATGTACCACTGTTTGCACGCCGAAGCTTTTGAGTGTGGGATCTTGCATCAGTGTTTTGTAAAGCATTCTTATCTGCAGATACATGTTGACCACAGTCTGATATGATCTCTGATTTCTGGCTGGCACTCTGAGTTTTGATGCTGCTTAAACTGCTGTGCTTGTGTCTTTACCAAGTAACCCCGAGGTCTCTTTCTATTACTTAATTACACTGAGTGCTGTCTGTTGAGCCTTAGAAATCTCTAAAATCATAAACTCGTTTAAATCCAACAGCCCTACAGATATTGCATGGCAAACAACTACCACATATCCCTGTTAAAGTCCTGTTTGTTGTAAACATGTGGGCATGTAAAGTCTGAACAGTGATACTGGGCTATAAATAAACCTGAGCTATAACTATAAAACTTTGGTCTTATATCTATTGTAAGTTGGAGCTCTTTGATTTTAGACTTCACCTGTCATTCACACAAGAGCTGACATGCGAGGCAGCTGAGTCTTCTGGATTTTTGGAGATAAGTAAGGATGCAAAAGCTAATTTTATAGGTAAAATTGAGAATTAAAAAACTTAATTTACTGCTCTTACGGGAGTAATAAGTACTAATACTAAGTAATAATACTACTTTTGACATGAGTAATGCATATTTTTGGGTACAGAACAAACATTGCTCAGTAATCCTTGTGTTTTCTCCCCATCTCTTGACAGTTCAGCTAATGTGTGTGAAAATGAATCTGCCTTAAAGCCAGAATTCAGAACCAAGACAAGAAGCTGCAATCTTATCTTACATCAAGTCTCGTGATGCAGGGGAATTCACTGGATATGGTGAAGGTGTCTGCCTGATAGGGATGAATCTCACGGCTGAGGGATAACATTACCTCATTTACGCGCATTAGTGTGTCTGTGTGTGCAGCCGGTGCCTGCAAGTGTGTGAGTTGTCAGGAAGCTGGCCCTGTTTGACAGACAGTCCTGGGTGCCTGTGGTTGATCTGTGGAGGAAACCCGGTGGCAGATCAGTGCAGTGCAGCAGGGACAAGATCAGCGTCCCTGGAGCCCCACGAGGCCTCCTGTGACACCCGGTGGCCTGGCCTGTGGTTTAGCTTTGCCACTCCCTCCACGATCTCCCTCAGCCAGCAACAACAACAACAACAACACCATAAGCTCCTTTCACCTCAGCACCACCAACAATATCTGAATAAAAATGTCAAATTATATATATTTTTTACAAATCCAGTAACAATCCCCATTCATGACCCATCATCATAGATGGGGAATAGCAAACTTAAGCTATAAATAGTTAAATTTTAATTGCATAAGTGGTGCACGGGAACAAATGCAATTTCAGGCAAAGCAATTTCACCAAATATTATTTAAAGATTTGAACGTTATTTTGAGGAACTAAAACAACAACAACAACAACAAAAAAAGAGGATGAGGAAAGTTCCAGACTCCTGAATGTCACAACAGATGTGAGACTTTGAAATGACTCTATGCATATCTCGTGAACTTCACCAACTGGTTTCTTATCAGCATGCCAGTAAGCTGCTAATGCATACAGGCCAGATACTGAAATGTCTGTCTCTCTTGCGGCTTTCATATAACTAAAGTATTACATTGATCCATCAGATTACAGCACATACAGCATTCATCTCTCAACCTTGTCATCACCTCTTTTCTGACTCATACTTGTCACTTTCTGCTTTTGCATATTATCAAAAATAAATCTTAAAAAAAAAAAACATGCTGTGCAGTGAGACTTTATGTGCAACTGGGGCTCAGATGCCTCCTGTGATGAGTCCAGTCACCACTCAAAAGCTTTATTTGAGAAACGACTTACAGAAAATATATTGTACAGTCTCACAGAGGGAATATTATACCATGTAATGAGATAATTGATACTTTGATACTGTGCTCTTTAAAAATAAGAGGCAAAATACATACAGTAGTAACATTCAAATGGCAGTGATAGACATTACAGACAAAGACACAAATGACTTGAATACAGCTGATTTTAAGTGCTACATTGCATGTTTCATCTGTCCTTTTTGATCTGAACAATCTGAGAACTTGGCTGTTGCATAATGTGATCAATAGCGTGTCCTTTTTGGCTCCTCATAAAAAGTAATCCTTTCTCCATTTAGGGTGTTGGAGAGAAGGTAAAGTCCAGCATTGACGCCCCACAGACCCTGTGATTATGGTGCAGGAAGTCTTCTAGCACCATGCTGTTCGCCACTTCCCCTTGTCTCTCAGAGAAAAGGGTACAGCATTGTAGTTTCTGTCACAGCAAGAAGCACAATGGTGTATCCCTTATTTCTGGGATTGACCGATGGTGAAGGAGGGAGTGTTCCCCAAAGGCTATCCACAATCCAGCTCTCCGTCCAAGGCCACCCAGCCATCCCTCGCGTCTTTCCTCCACCTCTCATACCTCCACACAGTGTCCTTTCACAGTCCTCTCTCTATAGCCAGGTGGTTTTGGGAGAGCGCCTCGTCCTCCTGTCCCGTCGCGGAGCTGCAGGCGGGTGGCAGTAACGCGGCGCCCAGCCTGGGGACTTCCTCTTGTGGCTTCGTGGCGTGCTAGGGTCTGGGGGGGCTGGTAGTCAGGCCTCCTCTGCTGTGGCGTCAATTCCAGCGTAGGTGAAGTTCTCAAACAGCGCCATGTTCACATAGGCCTGGAAAGTGGAATGAGAATAGAAATGAAATCAGAATTGAAATGTAAAGGCGCACTACGAAATATTGCCCAGGGATGATTTAAGCGAGCACAATTGAGGGTGTATTTCATCCCAAGGATAAGATCGTTCGGGGATGTGTGAATACACCAATTGCACTCGGATGTGGGACACAAGAGGCAGGCTGAGATCGCTAAGAAAGGCTCGCTTCCAAGCAAACCTGCAGTGGTTTGTTTGCAATGAGAGCGCAATCAACTCAACCAAGCGAAACGACTCACTGTTTCCCTCTAAATGTAACTAAGAATACTGTTTAGTGGTATGGGGATGTCATTTTTAGGAGACGGTGTTGCAACAACACACTCACATACATGCGCACACACACATGAACAGAGCTAAAGTATGTTGTCATTACAAATCTCTCTGTGGGAAAACCAAAGAGCTCTGAGGCAAATCAGTTTTCTGACCAGCGAGGGAACTGTTTGCTCACGGCATTTGTTTACAACTTTGGACAGCGGTTCAATGTTGCCGAACCAGAGGGGACAAACGCGGCAGTTGTATCATTTTCTCTCCTGAATCAGAGCAAAGCGAACGAGCCACATGTGTGAAAGCACTCTTAGACTCAACTGGCAAAAACCATGGTAATTTATCATTAAGCTGGGCTGAGAACCACAACCATCAAATTACGTGCTCATTCCACATTTCATGTTAGCTGAAAGAGTCCTCTTTTCAGTCGACCCTGCAGTTTTACACAAAGCACCTTTAACACTATTTGCCATGTCATTGGATTAGACTCTTCAGCTCTGGCTAGTGAGGGCAGTCTTGTAACATCCTGATCTATGACATGCTATAGTGGCAGTTAAAATTTAAATTTATTTAGGGTGGAGGAAAGGGTGATGGAAAGAGGAGATTGAATGCAACAATTATGAAACAAATTTCATAAACATCACATACCCCTTCTCCCACTAACACTAAGACTTGTATGGTATAAAAGCTGTATTTTTATGTTCAAGTCTTACCTTCCTGGCCTCCTGCATCCTGTTGAGCTGGACAGAGATTTGAGAGAAGGGAGGTCTCTCGTAGGGCCGATCCCTCCAGCACTGCCTCATCAGCTCGTAGCTGGACAGGGAGAGAGATTCGAAAGAAAGCAGGAAAGAAAAAAGGGAAAAAAAGAAAAAGATGAGAATCAAGATGGTGGTGTGAATCTTCACAGCAACACAGCGCTCTCTGATTAGTAGCTAAATTGTTCTTTTGGTAATTGCTATATGTCTTCCAAGTTGTCTTTTATACTGTTTAATTGTGTATTTTTGCTTTTTATGTTTTATATTATGTCATATTATCTTATGTCCTCTAAGCTGCTCTGTTGGATTGCAGCAAAATTTCATTGTTTTTGCAAAGACAGTTAAGGATATATCTTAAAAAAAATAAAATAAAAATACTTCTCGCTTCTATATTTTTAGCTAAAGTGGTTACTTACACTTCATCATCACAGTTTCTGGGTTGCTCCATCCTGTAGCCTTGAGGCAGTTTTTCATAAAGCTCAGCACAGGTCATCCCACAGTATGGAGTACCACCTGAAAAACACAGGGGGAGGCAGGGTGTTCATTTTACATTTACTTTTACAGAAGAAATAAACATTTCCAGGCACAACAGGAAACACAGAGGTGAGACAGCAAGGGGAAGGCAGGAGGCTGAGAACGGGTCCAGTCTAGGTGATAAACGGATTTTCTAAAATTTGTGTTCGAACTCTCGCAAGTGCAGTTAGGGTTTATTTTAAGGGTAAGATTAGGATTAAAGTTAAGGGTAAGGTTAGGGAAGAGTAAAGCATTACTGTGCGGAATCAAGCGCGCATACACGAGAGTTTCGCAAATCTAGGGTTACCATCTAGACACGACTGAAACACTTTAGTGAAGGAGGAATAGGAAGACAATAGGGTGGCATGATGATGATGATGATGATGATGATGATGATGATGATAATGAGCAGCAGGAGGAGAAGGATTGTAAGCTACAGTTCTGGCCAAAGAAAGGTTGCGACAGCTATTTCCTCTAAAAGCATCACCATTATCATCATTTTGCACCCAGATCATCATCATCATCATTATCCTGGGCTTTTCACGACTATCATCATCAGTTCAACTGTGTGCGCAGAGCAAAAACTAGGGATGGTCAATTCACTTCAATTCAGAAAACCTTATTTATCCCAAGGGGCAATTCTATGGCCAGCACAGGAGGGAATACCAGACTAAAATGAAATATTGGTATTGGAAATTTTTCCCAAAGTAAGAAGTAGCATGTCAGATATAAAAGGAAATTGTCTTGATTTTCTCATTTTGGCACACAAATGGTGACAGGAAGATGAGTTTTTTATAAGTTTTTTCGTTCAGTGACTCCAAATGCATGGTCCAAGACAACACTGTTCAGCACTCAGTATCGGTTGATAATATATATTAAGGCTCATGTGCTGTGTAACCTCCAAAAGGAATGAAAACGTGCTGCAGCATCAACTAACGTGTCTGGGCAGTAGATACAGATATAGATATGGTACAGGCTGTAGATGTGCACCTCTGCCGTTCTCTGAGGAGCATGAAAGTTGTGGCTGAAACCGTGAGGTCTGCCGTGCAAAACATCGTACCAGACAGAACCGTTTTGATCAGCATTGAAATCTGTATTTATCTACATTCTGAGAAAGCGGTAAAAGCTGATTTCCATGCAAGATTTCAGATCTTATCTTAAAGACAATCAAATTCAAAAGAAAGACACCTGAATAAAATCCCTTAAGCTCTATAAACACAGAGAGGGGTTTACAGGGCAGCTGAGAATCCGAGGGCTGTGTTGAAGTTTTCACCAACTTTTCACATCATATATTAAATCTTTCTATGTATTTTTTTCTTACAGTGAATTGTATTTCTTTTTCACAAGAACCACAGAGTCTGAGGGTGATTACATAATGTTGCAAAGTGCTCCCAAAGTGCCTCTGCATGCAGAAACTCTAATTTTTCTGGCCTGTGGGTGGTATTTGTGGCTAGCAAAAACAAACAAACAAAAAAAGGACTTGAACTGCATAAATTTGTCATGAGTGTAATTTGTATAGAAGTTCATGGAAGGCTGCAGTCTACTTACCTAAGCTTACAATCTCCCAGAGAAGAACGCCGAAAGACCAACTGAGAGAAAAGACAAATGAGACAAAATGTCAGTAAAGAAGAAAAGACAAAGACAGGAGAGAAGATGAAAGAGTCAGCGTCAGTCTCAAACCGAACAGAAACATCAGCATTTAGAAATGACAAGTAAAATCTTTTAACTCAGCGGACTCTTTTCTTGATGATAATGGATACAATTAACACTTATTTAAATAGCTTTATGCCACAATTGCCAATGTGCTTACAGTATATGGAACGAAACTCATTTTTTCACATTTTAACTGCCTTTTATGTCATCTACACACACTCTAATCCCCCAAAAAGCGATACTGTCTCTAGTTTTGGAGATTTTCATAGTATTTTCTGTAGTACTGGAAAACATCATCACACAGTAGGACCCATAAAACTCACAGGTAAAACAATAAGTGCAGGGGTGTCAATCTTGGGTTTTTATTATTACAATTTTTTTTTTAGAGACATAGTTTGATGCAGAGAGCAAAACCACAGTCTGAAGCTGACAACTCTCCTGCCGGCTGATTGGCCAGCAAAGTAGGTGAACCGCCAGTGGTTTCAGATACAGCACCACAACAGTGTGCTGGATGGTGTGAGCTGACAATTGTTTTTTTGCCCCGTCTGTCTGTCTGTCTGTCTGTCTGTCTCTCTAGTCATTTCTGCTTTTTTTTCTGTACACGAAAATCTTGTTTACATCCTCCTCCCTGTTCACTCTGTCTCATATCTTTATAACTTGGACTCTCTCTCTCTCTCTCTCTCTCTCTTTCACACTAACACACTCGGTCTCTCCATCTCTTAACAATGTTTACAACCCTCTCTTGTCCTGGAGCCAGCCTTCGCCCCTCTTCCGTTAGCTGTCCTTCAGTCCTCAGCTTGTTCTCGGCTGTGTATAAATAGGTTGTAGTTGACAGACCAACGTCTCAGTCCGTCTGCTAAGTTGTACCCTGGGTTTCCTGGTTGTGCTTATCAGTTTCACAGCACATTGTTATCACTCCACAAGTGACAGAGGGATTTTTGTGT
>OMLB01039420.1:4415-30652 GCA_900302555.1 Myripristis jacobus | reverse complement strand
TTTGTAGATTTCTGGGTAGGCATTTTTGTGTTTTTTTATTATCTTAAGTTTACTGGAGGTTGAAATGATGCTGAAAGGCTTCCAGTAAAACTAAGCCGGGACTGAGAAGAAAGGGATCATGGTTACACAGAGTTATTCTTATTGGGATTAGATTAGATGTGCCTCAGGAATCAGGATGTGACACTCACACATCGCTCTTGGTCGTATACACGCTGTAGTTCAGGGACTCGATGGCCATCCAGCGTACGGGCAGCCTCCCCTGCAAGTCAAACAACAAAACGCACTGTCATTTTAGACTTGCTTGATGCATAACAAGGTGGTAGATGCAGCACTCGAGTTGCAGCCCTTTTTGAACAACACACAACTCAGGTCTCTCAAAGCCTGAAAAACTTTCTTTAACTTGGCTGGTTCTCTTCATCTACATCTCCTTTGTGATTGTAAAAGATTAAGTAAGTGAAATCGGTAGGGGATAATGGCTTTTTTATGGATTCATCTCATCAATGTCCTTCATGAAAAGAGTTCAGTGTCTCTAATGTTCTGTATCATTCAGTGTAACCACTGCCCCCTACAAGTTGTCTTAGTTGTTATCAAAACCTCTCCACTACTAGCTGGCTGTCAGCCAGGTAATTGCCTATTATACTGTAACATCAGCACTATTTCATTTTGTTGTTCTGATACAGGTTATTCTGCATGAATTTGTGCCAAATCATGGTAAATAACTGAAAATTGACTATATTCTGGTGTTGTGCAGCAATACTCAGAGATGCATGTTATTGTCGATGCCACGCATCATGGCCTTTTAATATATTCACAGATAAGCTCTGTTTTTGTCTTCAAAATCGCCTTGAAATGAGTGTGAATCGAAGTCTGCAACCGCACAAAACAATGGTGGAATATCCATTAGTGCTCCAGAGGCCATAACCACTGAAAAGCGGAAAGGACATTAGAACAAAAAAAAAAAACCCTTGTCTCTCAAACAACTGAACAACTGGTGTTGCTCTCAATGGGCCGAAACCAAATATTCCAAAACCAGAATATTCTGAAAACAGTGCAACAATGCATGACCTCGCCACTCACCATGGTCTTCTTAACATAAACCTCCTCGCCACGGGACAGGCCGAAGTCTGCTATCTTTGCCACAAGATTGTCTCCTACAAGAACATTCCTGGCTGCCAGATCCCTGTGGATGAACTGATGACGAGAGGAGAGGAGAGGAGAGGAAAGGCAGGAAAGAAGAAAATTTGACCTCATACATGAATCCTTCACACAAATACGCTGTCAGCCTCATGGAATGGAATATATAATAAGCTGAATAAGAGTTTTTTTTATGGGCATAATGTAATATCTGAAAAAATAATCTGGTAACTTTTCAAACGTAGAAAAATGTTTCTCAAAATTGTTTGAACAAGTAATAACCTCTGTCAATGTAGAAATTGGTGTATATGTCACACTCCTTATAAAATATTCACCAGTTAATGTAATAATGTAATGCAATGCAATAATCTGATATTATTACATTATAAAGGAACTTACTGCAAGTTGTATCACATTTCCAGACTTTTAGCAGATTGTTATTTAATTTTGAGAAGTTAATACATTGCACTGTAAGTTTACACATCATCAATTTGCTACAGGGCAACTGAAGAACAGATGTAAGAAAACTGCTCACTTACTCAATCGCCCACGCATACACACGAACAAACGCATAAGCGCCCACCCACACACACACCCACTCTCTGTCTCTCTTCCAACCTGTTTGTCGCTGAGGTAGTGCATCCCAGTAGCCACATCCACAGCAAACTGCAGGAGCTGCTGGGAGGTGAGGGTGGAGGCGGTGCCATGCTCCTTGGCAAAGGCCGGGTCAGTCTCCAACACTCGACTCTTCCTCAGGAAGTCTAGAAGGTTCCCATACGGGGCGTATTCAATGGCTATGTACAGGTAGCCTGGAAAAGACAGACAGATAAGTAGTTCGATAAGTCACGGCTATGAGGACTTGACCTTGGGAAGAGGAGAGAGAGGCTGCAGTCGACCCTTTAATTGTTTAACTGGGAGCCGCAACAAATAATAAAGCAGCTGTGTTGCTATGGGTTCATTGAATCGAGCTGGATGTGATATTAAATAGGGCATATACCAAAAAATTACGTCAAAGTTTGGTTCCTCTGATCTTTCCCGTAACTGGGACATTTCCCTCGTGTTCTTCATCTGTGGTTTAGTGTCTTTGGACAACGAGACATAAACTGTAACTCTGATGTCACAAGTCATGAGCACGGTTAACCTGAATTCAACAAAAGTAGCAGCAGCAGCCTCTTACCCACACACAGAAACAACTAACAAAGATCGTGCCTGCCACCTGTACAAGCAGTTAGCGGCTTAGCTGGACTCCCACAAGAAGAATGTATTTTTCTCCCCCAAAAAGTATGTGACCATGGCCTTGGCTGCCCTGTCTGCAGGGTCCCGGAGAGAGACCCAGCAGCAGCTGGCCCGGGGCTTGGGCTTCAACAGTGCTGTATTGACACAGACAGAGGTAGAGCAGGCCTTTCATGAAATCCTCACAGAGCTCAACCAGATGGCTGCAGGAGATGTGAGTGCAGGAACTGCTGTATTTGCGAATCGCAGCTCTCAGCTCACTTTCAACAGGTCATGAAACATTTGTTCTGGCTGGAAGGGTTTGATGACAACTTCACCAACACCAAGGACAGTACCACCACTACCATCAATAAGTACATCGATAGGAATACCAACGGGAAGACCGGTGAACTAATCAAACAACTGGATTGTTTCTGTTTGGATGTTCCTTGTCAGCCCACCAGAAAAAACCCAACCAGTTTTTTTTGTATGACTTGGGCTAGAACACTGTTGACTTATCCATGAGTTTGCCTTTCAGTCATTATTTTCCAGTTGCTATTGTCTCTGTTTTTGCTGTGCAGCACTTGAAGACACTAGAAAGTATTCTTCGATCCTTTTTTTTTAAAATGTATAAAGAACTCTAGGCTCAAAGATCTATGATGAACAAAAGGAAGACATTCATCACCTACTATGACCAGGCAATTTCTGCTTCGGTCTTCCTCCTGCCTTTCAACAGTTTCTACACCACGCTGTTGTCAGATAATGGTCTGATTGTGCTGGAGGAGGTCATTGCTCAGAAATAAAACACATAAACGCAGATCTACTGTTAGTCAGTCAGTGCAATGCTGTTTTCAGTGGCAGCAGAGTTAGTGTTGCGATCCTATTCCATGGCTGCTGCTGAATAACCTAAATGAAATGCTAAACTCAATGCTGAATGCCCTGTGGACAGACCTAATTCTTATGCAGGTATCATGTCTATCTAAACAGTGAGTTTGCTCCAGGTCTGCTAGGACTAAGATACAGTCAACCGGGCAAAGGTGTGTTAGCACAGACAGAAAAACAGAATAGATTATATGAATAAATACAGTAACTGAAACCAGAAAATACACAGAGCAGAAAAATCCCACAACATGGCCTCCCCTCCGCATGCACAAATTAATAGAAATTAAGGAACAAGTTGTGTTACTTGGCAGTGCGAGGCAGTCTCTTTGGTGCGATGCAAGAAAATGTTTTCCTTTCTGCAATAAAAGCTCTGGACAGGCCAATTGCAGCCGGACAAATACACCATAGTCATTGCTTGCCGGTCTGGGTGCTGCCTTATTTCTCATGTAGGTCTTACAATGTATTTTTTCCCACACTCCACATAAAGACCCCCTATTCCCTTAAAGATGTGTTAAGTAGAATGGGAAGGCAGATGTGTTTGGTGCTGCGGCAGATTTCAGCGGCATTTCAGAGAAGGTAAAGCTTGAGAGGGTTTCTCAGGAAGTGCACATGCCGATTGCCCCTGAAGGAATCATCTCTTCCCTCAAGCTTTCCTTCCTCCCTTCTTTTCTCACTTCCCTCCCTCCCTACTTTCATTCTACCTTCTCTCCGTCATTCATGCCTCTTTGTTTTCGACCTTCCCTCCTTACATTCGTGAGTCCTTCCTCCTATCTGGCTTCTTTCTCTCCCTCCAACAATTCCTCCATTCCACTTTTCTATCTGTTTATAGCTTGCCTTGTGAACCAAGCCAATCTAGACCCTAGATGAGACTAGACCAACACCAGCTGCAGATGCTGCAAGTACTTATTTCTGCTGTGCTCCAAAGGAACTGCTGGCCTCTGCATCGAGGTCCAGCCCCTTTATGGCTCTTTTCACAGATCCCGCCAGAGAGACCGTCCTCTTCATAGGCAAGATTTTCAAACCAAAGGCATGGGCCTGAACACTTCTGTTCAGTAGTTATTCAGCAACCATGGGCCAACACAATAAAAGTGAAAGGAGTTCAGGAAAAGTGGACTGGGAAAATGTTGCATGCCACCAAAAATAATAATTCACTCATGCTGTTTCAGTGTCAAATTCTTAGGATTTAATGTTTAGTGTAATAATGTCTTGAACACCAGCAGACCCCAAACAATGGGGGAAAAAATCTTCACACCGGGTGAATTTCACAAGATAGAGTTAAACAGAGATGTAAACACACTAGGGCAAAGGCCTGCAAACCTGCACAATCTAGCACTGCTCTGACATGGGACGAGCAGTGAATAAGTCAGAAGTATATTTTTCAAGGATAATTTGGTTTTGTAATCTCCCCATTGATGCACTTTCCATGCTAAACTTCCTCTCTCATATGTTATCAATTCTAAATCAAACACAAGCAATTGAATTATTCCGTGTAAAAGCCATCGGATGTGGCTGGGAAAAATGATACTTCATGCTAAGAATTGGGTCCAAGGAAACTTTAAACAAACAGATATATAAATGCCGCAGCAGTTTGCTTGTGTGGCATATGGACAAGGCAAACAAACGTGATAGCGCAAAATGCTCCTGGCAGAAGAGAGATGTTTAGGTTGGAGACAGTCTGGTGCTGTCCAGGTGCAGGTCAAATGAACGTATCTATTTGGATCGGGACTGGGGAGAATTTAACCTTTTCATGTACAGTACTACACATTAGGACCTCAATTATCAGAGTCAGGATCCTGTAGAAATCTCATCTACAACAGTTTCTTGTCTTACTGGAGGCATGCAACTCATTTGGCCATATGGCAAACGGCCCAGTTTCACAGAATTTGTGATGGAAGATTTTGAATAAGTATACATTTATGGGCAATTTTACAACAACTGAATGTTATATTACAGTTTTTCTCCATTCTGTCCCACGTCAAATTGAAAATCATCATCCCTGCTAAAGGTAACACTGCCCACACTGCTTTATGCATGCAGGTATCCATAAGGGCCACTAGGTGTCGCTCACTCACCTCTGTTCTCACAAGCTCCTATGAGGTTGATGATGTTGGGATGCTGGCCTAGTTTACACAGCACCTCCAGCTCCCCTGCAAAGTCTCGGTGGTCATTCTCTGAGGCAAACTCTGCAGGAAGATCAGCACACACAGCATAGTTAAGTAAAGTGCAAGCAAAGCAGCTTTGGCTTGCTTCTTTGAAATGAAATTTTCACATCAATGAGAGCGTGCACTGGGTGGGATTTTATTTGCTCTGTGTTATAAGCTTGCTACATCCATGAGTGAGTCTGTGTGTTTGCGAGGGCATACATGGATCTGTTTGCTCACTTAAATGTGCTAGAAGTTACCTTTCAGCATCTTGATGGCAGCACTCATCTTGTTGCCGTCCTTCTTGATCATGGCTTTGATGACCTGGTTTTGAAATTGTTGTTAGCCCAAACATTTAATGCCTAGCACAAATGAAAACTGTTTGATGGTGACCATAAGATAGAGGTATATACAAAGCAAAAAAAGAACTAAAAATCATTTACCTGGCCAAAGTTGCCTTCTCCAATGACATCTTCAAACTTAATGTCCTCCCACTCCAGGATTGGGTAGGTGAGGGGCTCTGGGGTGGGCTTGGGCCTCCGTGTCAGGGTCAGAGTCCCTGAATTAAACTGCAGAATAGTCTCCTCACCCTGGAGAATAGACAATAAATACAAATATATTAAAGGCATCTCAAGCAGGATTTTCTCTGAATAGATTTTAGCCCTGTAAAATGAGTTGTGATATTAAGCATTATTCCATAGATCCCGGTGAGCTTTTGAAGTAAAAACAGCCTAAAAACACTACTACAAACAACATTAGGAAAAAATGTTGGGGTGTACAATATCTCACCGATCCTGACTGGTAGGTGAATGTGCGTCGACGATTGAGCAGGGTCTTGCGAATGAAGAAGAGGGCCAGCAGTGCCAGCAGGATGGTCACACAAGTGACGGTCACTGAGCCCACCACTGCCACCAACAGCTGGTAACCCTCCCCAGCAGGCCTCGCCACCACACCCTGGGTGGTCGGAGTGAAACTCTGGACGACTTGTTTGGCAGAGAGAAGGGGGTTGGGATTGAAGAGGGAGGATGGGGAGCACGGTGGGTGATGGTGAGAAAAAAGCACGTGGTAAGATGGAGATGATCTTTAGAGAGTAGAGATAAATAGGCTGTTCAATGCGCATGAATAATTATCCTGAGGAAATCTTTCCTCTGTGGGTGCCCATGCTCAAGGCCAGCTGGAAGAAGCCTAATATTATCTCAAAGTATGGTAGAGATTTTCCATTCAGAGATATTTTTAGCCTATGAGGGACCTAAACTTATATCCAAGAAAACCATTAAGACTCATCCAGAGAGAGAAATTCAACTTCTTATTAATTCCTTTTGAAAAGACTAGCCACTCTAGGACTCCCACATGGTAATGTTGTGTAACCCCATAGAGGAAAGGTTTAGAACATTCTGCGGTGCTGATGCTGGACAGAAGTGGGTGGTGGAGACTATAAATGCCAACTCACCATCCCCTTGAGTCATTGCATGAACAATCTTGCTCCACTCTCCTGGGACTTTGGAGAATGCCCTCACACGGAACTGGTAGAGTGTACTGCCATTGAGTGCTGTCACGTCCTTGGTGGTCTTATTCCCATCGTCTGTATCCACCCAAGGGTGAGGGCTTCCCTGGCCGACTGGCTGGTACTCTATGACATATTTAACAATGCCTCCATTGGGATCCTCAGGGGGCTGCCACCTCACCTGAACAGCTGACACGGACAGGGGCAGGGCCTGGACGTTGCGTGGGGACGATGGGCCTGAGGGACGGAAAGATATCTCAATGACATTCAGTCTTACTCAGGGAAAAGTCTTACAATCATAGACTAGAAGTTGACAGCAACCATTACATTACTGTTGAATGGTTATGTTTTGCATCATGTCTGCATTGATTGAAAAAATACACAAGTAGTATATGTTCTGACACCTGAATATCAATTTCTAACCACTTGCTGAATCCAAACAACATTTGTGGGCAGGGAGAGAGTCAACAAGCAGCCAGCATCCACCAATCATACTCGCTGTGGTTACTTTTCCCATATATTTATTCTGTGTTATGTATGCATTATTGGCAATAAAAGCAGACACAATATGTGAACTTATATATTGAAAGATACACCCAAATGCACTGTCACAACAAATGCCTTGAAAATGCTGCAATTTTTTTTAAGAGTGTAGCCACTTTGAGGAGCTTCATTTGCCACCCTGTGTGTTTCTGGCCAATTGAATGTGCTTTCCCAGAACCTGTGCCTAACTAAGAAGAGAAGTTCTAGTTACCCTGGCTGTTGATGCGCAAGGGGTAGGGCCTGGAGGGCGGCCCCTGGCTGCCACAGTTGATGAGGCGCACCACTACGGTGTAGTCTCGCTGGTAGTCCAGGTTGTGGAACTTGGTGGAAAGCACATTGAGCAGGGTGGTCTCCTCACAAAGTTTCTCACTTCTCTCCCCGAAGAGCTGCACTAAAAAGCCGCTGGCTGCACCTGCACTAGTGCCCACACCGTTGCTGCCAGGCAATCGCCAGCGTACAGTAGCATTGCGGCCTTCCCACGAGCTGATGTCAATCTCAGGCCGAACTGTGGGCTCTATAGTGACAGAGAACACTCAGTCAAGATGAGCTGAAGGGATTTACAGCTCCTTTTATATTTCTCCTTGCTAAGTTAGTCATAAATCTTCTATTCTCCTATCCACTTTTGTGTCATGAGTTCGACCTGTTTGACAGGTAAATAGTTTATATCATAGTATCATAGTATCCTTTGATGTAGAATTGCCTTTGCATCATTTGTGGTTTAGAATACAACTTCTAAGTCTCTTGCCCATGGCCTCAATATGTTCTCTGGTCCTTCCCAAAAGCACAAGAGACAATGAAATCAAAACAGACTGTTACAAATTGAATGTGAAAGAGGCCAGAGTTCCCTTACAAAAATAACACTTGAAGAATTTTAAAAGTAGAAGGTCTTTCTGGCTGAGACAACACCTTCAGTATCCCTCTCTGATATACACTAACAACACTTTGATGATTTTTTGAAAAGTATCAGTCTAAAAAACTGACCTCACCTTGACAATACAAACTTTCTAACCCACGTCTTGTCAAAGATTTAAACTTACCAAACCCATGTAGTGGGGGCTGTTCTGATCACAATCCAAACACAGTCTAAATCCTGTCACTTTTCCATCTCAATTACTTGCTCCTTCCTGTACTCACACACTCACAAACTCACATACTCTCTCTCCCCTTGCACCACAGACAGCATGGAATAAAGCCCCTTACTCTTGCGCCTGATTGCGGATGTTCAGAGCCTTAACTGGTTTTATGATTCTTTGCCTTGTTCAACAAAGGCCAGTTGACAAGGCTTTGGTTGATATTCTTTGCTTTTATTCTGAGGAATCTACATCTTATTTTAGCCAAGCCTCAACCACAGATATCTTGGTCCCTTGGGGTGTTCTCTATATTTTCCCCAAGCTTGCGTTGTCAGGTCATGTCTGCCTACCAAGGTCAAAGTTGGCTCACTAAGACCAGGGAAAATAACTGCTCAGAAGACATGATGAGAAACGATCACCAAGCTGCCCTACCTTCTAAACAAAAGATAATTGTGCTTCTAAAAGCACTACATGTGATTCAAAACAGTGATACTTGTGTTCCTAGTGCAAACAACTGCTCCCAAAGCAACATTTCCATATAAATACACCCTTATAGGGTATGTGGGCTATCCATGCTTGCTGGACAGCCCAAATTAGCAGTGGCTGCCTCTGTGGCTCTTACCAGGACAATCAGTCTCCATGATGGCCTCTGGCCCTGGGGCCCCCTCTCCTCCTTCCCCAGGACGGGTCAGTTGTACACGAACATGGTAGCGTGTCGATGGCTTCAGGTTCATCAGGGTGATGGGCTCTCTGTCACTGTAGACTGGCATAAAAGTAAGGGCAGGCTTGGTTTAGATTATATTACAGCTGCTTGATCATACACAGAATTAAATTTGGATTACCTTTTGCCCAAGGCATGCATTTGTAACAGCATCATAAAAATATAATTTAACAAAATGTATTATTAATGTGGTTTTTACATATTATTATTTGTAGAATCCTATGTTATTAAGCAGACTAAGTTACAGCGATGACAGTCCAATCTCTAATTTCTTCATTTCTGTAACTGGCCAGCCACTTAAACTCAGTGGGATATGACATGTACTCCTTCTGGTGGAGATAAAAGGCTCTACAAAGAGAGGCTTTGGTTACTTGAGCTGCAGAGGGCTCTAAAAGAAATATGGTTGGGGTGTTTCTTTGAAATAAATATAATCCACTTTTGTCCATCTGTGCCAGTATTTCCATTGCAGCACTTATGGGTCTTGGAAAAAGTGAACTTCCAAGTCTGTACATCTGTTTTGTTATGATTTAGAGCTATAAATGGAATGATTTTGACATTGTTGCAAATATATAAATTTTGTTAATGGACTGATAATCTTTATGTGTTTTTAGGGGTCACTTCATCATAGTGTGTCGTAATGCTGGCCATGGCCAATTGCTGTAATGTTTGTTTTTACAATAAAATAAAAATTATGACGTGGCATAAAATGGTGAAAGCCTGTGTAAGAGCCTCTAACAGCTTATATACCTATATATGTCATTTGATTTTTATTTTACATAATCCTTGAATACTTACTACACGTCAGCTGAAAGAGGTGTGTGTGTGTGTACTGGTCCACTGTAACCGTCTTTGCATGCTCACCTATGATGGAGGACCATGAGTCTCCATTTTCCATGGGCTTGTAAAGGAGCTTTGTGGAGATGATGGGGCCGTCACCTCGGTAGGAGTCCATCGCCATCACCACGAGCTGCTTGCTCCTCTTCTCCAGCAGCTTGGGAGGAGTGGTGGGCACCGGGGGCTCTGAGCAGGCACAGGGAAAGATTTCACCCACATTGTAGTCATCACAACTTTTCTATGATTGCTCTCCCACCCAAGAGAGGAATTGTTTGAGAAAACTCTGCAGAACTCATGCAGGATAGATGCAGGGAGGCAGGGGATTTCCACAATTGCTTCTTCTGAACAGACAGATTGAGACAATTAAAACGTATTTTCTTTGGTAACAAATTTGACAGAAGAATTCAGAGGATTCCCCTTTGTTGCTTTGGCACACCCATCTGCTGTAAACGGACAATAAATTCATCCTCTCCACTATTTGAGTTACAGTAAAAAATATCTTGTGATATGAACAACAAGGAATAACATCTAAATTTTATTCATAGCACATGCAGATACTATGGCACACAAAACAGCCCACATTCTGACCTTTGACGGTGAGGTTGAACTTGCGAGAGTCCTGGCCTCCGTTGGTAGAGACCCTGCACTCCCAGAGCCCTGCGTGTTCAGCGGTCAGGGAAGGTATCTCAAACTGAGCTGTACTCTTATTTGAGTCCATGGTTGTGCGAGAGGCCTGCGTGTAACATACATAACACAGTGCATAACACACCACATTTCCATTAGCTTTTCTGCTTTCCTAATTATGTCCGGTGCACCCTGACTGTGTGCTAGGAAGTATTAGTTGTCTTGAGCAACATGAAGAATGTGTTTATAATGAACAGCATAATCCCACAGCCCGGTCAGCGTTGGCTGGAGCGCCATGTTTACCTAAAGGAAGAACTTTAAGAACAAATTATAGCCTATTGTCTGTGTGTTTAGCCCAAACCAGTGCCAGATGGCTTTGACATGACTGTCTTCACTCTGAGATTTGTTTTGTTCCTGTGGAAAGGTCTGGGACGCCTCTTTATCAGATTTTTCTAACATTGAGGGAACAAGGCAGAAAGAACAACACACAAATTGAACTTGTCACTTAGCAAACTATGTTAACTGCTGCACTGCAGAGCGATATAGTCTTATCTGGTCAGCCCATTGTGTTGCTCACTTCCTCAAAGCTTGACTCAACCTTGTAGTTATTAGCCCAGCCTTAAAGGCACAGTGCTGCTCAATATCTCACTTGGATTCCCATTAGCAGATGAATTAGGATCACCTAGTCTTCCTGGGGTCCATAAACAAACTTGTTGATTTTATATAACCAGTTCAGTTCAAATAATTTAGGCATTTAGCTGGGGCTGTTATTCCCAGTGACTTATAACAAATGAGCAGATAAGGAATCAGTATCTTCCTCAATGCTGCGTTGACCCACTGGCTGTCGACTCATGATAACAATTTGTTCTCTTCCCACCTTGAGCACAGTGCTGTCCAGCTTGCGCAGTTCGATGCTGGTGTGGCTGGGCAGGGGGTTGCCAGTGGCTGAGCACAAGATCCTGGGACTGGAGTTCAGATTCCACTCCAAACTGCTTCCCATCTCCAGGATCTGCGGAGCCCGGTCTGAACAAGGAGATGAACATGACATAGGATAAGAAAAACAGGAGGTGGAAGAAACAGAGTGATGTTGTGAAATGATGTTGAAGGCCGACAGCAGAATGAACATTTCCACAGACACCTATATGAGTTGTTTTTGCAACAGCATGTTTCAAAACTGTGTAATGTCCCAACAAATATTTTGCCATTGAATAGATGTGGATAAGACAACCTGCATTAATGTTGAAAACATGATTAAATGGGGCCAAAATTAAACTTGACACTATGTTTGTGGTTCATAATTGATGCCTGTACCATTTGCCAAATCTGGGTCTAAGTACCTTTCTTATAGCAGTTCAAAACAGTTTACATTTCTTTTTTTATGTGCCATTATGTGATATTGGTCGCGGTAATGGTGATGAGAAGGAGGAAGTAGAGCTAGAGGAGCAAATGGAAAAAAAGCTTCAACAGATTATGAAAATGATGAAGAGGAGGAGGAGGCAGAGCAAAGGTAAGGATGGTATAATTGTGACAATATCTACCTGACTTTTCGCAGTGCTGTCCCCTCCATCCTGTGGGACACTGGCATCCACTGAAGCGGTTGCAAACTCCTCCATTCTGGCACTTACAGCTCAGCCTGCAGTCTGGCCCATACATGTCATTATGGCAAGCTGAAAACAGAAAGCAGATTATTGCAGAGTTTAACTCAACGTGATATGTATGCTAAATGACAAAATCCGGTCCATGGGGTGAGAAAAATCCCTCTTCTTTCCAATACATTTTCATGTTTCAGGAGTTTTCTTAGACAAATGTCAGCATCTTTGGACTGATCAGTGCTTGAGTATCATCAGTAAAATTGTTGATTTGCACTGGTCATCAAAATATAAGATTTTTAAACTGAGCACTTTAATGACTTAAGGATAGATATTGTTAGCAGTTGAGTGACATAAGCATAATATCCTTCTACTTAAAGCATCAAAAACATGAAATGATACAAATGACAGTCTAAGAAAACCACAACAATGTAAAAGAAACGCACAAATCTGTTTTTCCTCAAAGAAAATATAGCTTTAGTTGCAACAGATTTCCTTCAGAGACAGATACATGAGATGATGCACAGAAACCATAAAGGACTCACGCATCTCACAGTGTCTCCCAAACCAGCCGCTGGCACAGGAACAGCCATAAGGGTCTGGTAGACAGAAGCGAAGCCCCTTACAGTCCAGCTCTAAGCCACAAGACTCCTGGCAGTTTCGGCCAAACATTCCTTCTCTGCAGGCTGGAAGCCATTAGAAAACAAGGGATTATGACATGTGGAATTTTGTAATAAATAAAATCATTCAGTTTTGCTCCACCATGACCCTGACCCTGCTTGCAAAAACAGGTCAATTTAATAGTATAATGGTAGTAACAGTAATTTAGTATCTGTGGCACAGTGACCGTACCACACTGATTTTATCACAGTGATTTTTACTATACAGCTACATCTCACTGCACTGCTTACAGCATGGGAAATGATACATACGCCTAAATATGTTTTCATCAAGCAAGCACGTTGACAGCTATAGGAGGGCAGGCAAAATGCACACTGTGAAATGATGACTAACATTTCCTTCAGTGCCTACCTAAAGTCATACTGTAAAACCTCTAACATTAAATCAAGATGTTATGTAGACTTACAGCACAGGCAGTAGGTGTAACACAAATTCAATATCTCTAATTTAAACGTTATGAACTTGTACAGGTCACTGAGCATTGCCTGAAGGTGCAAATGATGTCTGGCCACATCTATGCTATGCTGGAATAGTTTTGTATGCAGTCACATATTTATATATTAGAAAATACAGCAACTTTGATTGTTACCTCTATAGAAATATCTGATGTCTGTATGTGTACACATCTGCCTTGGAAAAAGAGCCTGACCCTGGAATGGTACACCAAGCTTGCCAAGAATCCAAGGAAAGTTTTAAACATCCAAACCAAGTGTCTGGACTTTTGTGTGTCGCCTTTTGAGCAGACGCAGCCTACTGCGCCGCTGGTGCAGAGCCTTGTCAGCAGGTGTTTACATGTGCAAGGGCGAGACATTAATAAAGAGATAACACTGTATAGTGGGTCTGGTGAAGTGCGGCTGCATGCAAAATTAAGATGATCTTTCATATATTTACATCCATATTCTTCACTGTATGCATGTCCTATGTTTATCAAAGTGAGCGTTTTCTTGTTTCATTTGGGGTGGAGCAACAGTGAAGCAGAAATACAGTGAGCGGACTAATAATTACAACTTGAAATGGACAAACATGAGATTAACTTGGTGTTGATGACACAACAGACAGATAACTGTTTGGGCGTACAGTCACACATCAACACACACATCCCCACAAAGACAAAACAGTCACTGTCTGTCAGACTCTCTCTGAGCCCCACACAAACACAAACCTGTCTCACACCGTGTCCCCATAAACCCTGGAGGGCAGATGCAGTCTCCATCTGTATCATGACACATTCCCCCGTTGAGACACTCCGGACAGTCCATGTCACAGTAAGGACCCCACTTCATACTGGGACAGTCTATAAAAAGAAAAAACAAATTTTACTGTACCAGATTATTATATTACATACAGAATAAGCAAGAATTCCATGCATTTTGCTTAATATCCTCAGGTGTGTGTACACTGAATATTCCTGTGTACAGTGCTGTCTTTTCACCAAGAGGAGACAGAGCAGACAAGCAGCAAGGAGAGAAGCCCCTTAAGGATACAGTTTCAAAGAAAAAATTACGAACGTCCAAGGTGTCAAGCACCACCAGGAACAGGGTTCGGGTCAAATCATGTGTTTGCACTCAGTTCAGGGAGTAAATTTAATTGAAAATTTATAAAACACGGTTCTTAGTGACATTTGGGAGAACACAGACACTGTGCAAATACATATTATACTGTTTACACACTCACTGCATAAATGATTGTGATGTCTTTCTCACATTATGTTACAGCCTCTTTTGCACAATCTACATCTGAATTGTATCAGTGCTTTAAAAAATATATAATCTCCTCATCAGTGTACTTCATGAAAAGAGCAAGCATGGAGTTGCTTTATTAGGTGGTTACAGAGATGTACAGCATATTGTCCACTGTGCCTGTGCATGTGGGATGGTGTATGTCTCTGTGTGTGGCTGTGTGCAGGTGTGTTTCTGTTCAAACTGTGTGCATGCCACATTTCAAAAATGCTACATCTTAACACATCATTTAGTCTCATATTAAATCTACCAGTGGAATGAGACAATCCTACTTTTTTCCAGTGCAGTTTCACTTCTTTTAGGAGTTTTTCTGGGAACAAGTATAAGTATGTTGAAACAAGGCAGAATAAGGCACATCAACCCACTAGTATCAAGAAAATGAAATGTTATTCAAGCATATTCCGGGAAGAGGTAGATAGCATCATTGCATCTGGGGTTTTGATAAAACTAAGATTGTAAGATTGAATATGAGACTAAATCACTTTTTTTCCGTGCACGATTCAACATACCTCGGACAATCAGCCTCATCCAGGCTCCCTGAAGGGGGCTGTCCCCCACATAGCTGGCGCTGTAGATGCCTTGGTTGGCATAAGCTGCATTTTCCACAGACAGCACAGCAGTGCTGTTGGTCACATCATTCCAGTGAGTCATGTAATAGTAGTTCCCTACACACAAAGCACATTGCAACATTCAGTATCATAAAACAAAATCATTGTTGATAAATTGATAAAACAGAGTCCATGCCTCCATGTCCATGTTCATGTCTACTCTGTTTTAATGTGAAATTTTCCTTGGATCCATTTTTTCAAACCCCAAACCAAAAATAATGTTGAATAATTACTCGAGTCTCAAAAGACAAGAGCACTTTACTCTTTATTCACTGTTCACTGTATTTTTACTGTTAGTCGAGTCCTGTTTTGTCATCAGTCCATTTTCTCCATTTTGTCTCACTCCCCTGTCACCCCACATGACCTCTACACTGGTAAAGTTGGCTCACCGTTGTATTTCCAAGTTACATCTCTCTTTTGGGTGCTGAGGAGCTGCATACTGAGGTGAACTGTCTCTCCTTTGTTGGCAGTCAGTGTCAGGTGGGCTGGGACAAAATTTGCTGTGACAAACACAGATCACAAACACATGAATGTCTAGAGAAGAAACGTTATGCGTCAAAACACAGAGGCAAACTGTACAGTGAAACTTAAACTTTCAAGTATGTAAAAAAAAATGGAGGGTCTTCTGTGAAAAAATCTCTACGTATGATGAGGTTACAGGTAAGGTATGGCGTCAAAACAGGAGGAGTGTGTAACTGTCTGCACTCTGGGCCTCTGGACATACCTCTGCCAAAGTTGTTGATCATCGTGACCCTGTCAAGCGGGGCAACTTCCTGAGCGGTTTCACAGTAGAAGATGCCAATGTTGTCCAGATCACGGAAGTCTGTGGCCACTACTTCCTTACTCCTGGGCCTGTGCAACTTGAAATTGGGTTTCTTGGGAATTATGAGGATTTTGTTGTCTCTCTTGATGTCCAGGTCAATCTGGGCAGCGTTGCGGTCACCGTTGATGCAAGAGATGGAGAAGGAATTGACGTTGGTTGCCTCCGCTGTGGAGATCATGGTCAAGTCCATCACAGCATCTGTAGGACGTGGTGTTATGTTTGAAACAGCTGGTCACTCTCTTATATAAAGCAGCATTTTAGCAATCATAAGTAGCATGGTTGGTTATGCACAACACAAACTTCAGCCTAGGACCCAAACTGAGTCAGTGTAGTTTCTCCCTGGTCCAAAGCCCATCAAAACATAATAATGGAAAAAGATATGGACATGACTTGTAACTACTCTGACAAGTGTAGTTTAGCATGTGCAAGTGAGTCATAATTCACACAGGACTGATAATAGGGAACAAGATTAAGAGCTATACAACAAACCGCAACCAAAAATACTTTTATATGTGTGATAATTCCCTGATGATAAACATAGCCTGGGTTATGGACAAGTTGTTCAACTGTTTTTTGCGATCAGGGTCAGATCTGGCATCTGACGTGCCACACTGGTTATTCTCCTTACAACAATGTTCAACCAGGTGTTTGTTTTTTTTTTCTTTTTTTTTCTTCTTTAGTTATTAGTGCTTACTTTATTACTAATGATTCCAATGGATTTCTGTGCAAATCTTATTTTGACACTTAAACTGTATAAATAACTCTGAATCAGTCACCTCACTGATCATCATCTCCACACCGTGCAACTTGGCTCACATACAAACAGCAGCAACAGCAACTCAAGACATGCTGCAAATCTAATATTGTCAGAAGCATTTCACTGGATTGGCTGATTGCCTACAGCATGACATCAACACCTCCTCATTTTCCTGACTGCAGCCCACTCAAAAATAGTCTACAGTGTTAAAATTCCTGCACATGATAGCAGAGAAATGGTTTGCATCCAGTGTGTCTCGGCAGCGGTAAGGTGGTGCAATTTTGACCTCATGCAACGCAGCACATATGAAATAAAGACTGTGATTTAACACCGTGAGGACATATCCAGTGAACACATGACATCTTCCAGCACTTTGCCTGTAGCGGATTAACTAATATAACATTACCAGCTACTCCAGCACATGACTTCAGTTCACGCACAAAAGGCTCACAGTTTATAGGAACGTAAGTGCCAAACTTAATAATGGCAGAGAAAACTTTATCAAGCATTCCTGCTCCCTGTTAATTCAGCCCCAGATCCACAGAACAATGGCAGGAAACCGGGATGAGCTCCTGTTCTCCCCAAGGGTTCACACATTACACTACAATCTCCAGTTCTTTTTTCTTTGAGTGAAGTTTGAAAATAAAGTAGCGGATACTTTTAAGGAAGATGTCTAGAAGTGTATACGTAAGTCACATTTCTGATGCCACCAAACTACATTTAAAGAAACAAAATGTTCCCCTTACCGGATAAATGAATTAGGAAAACTACATACACCCACAAAATCCCAATCATATTTGTAATCCTCATTGGCAAATAGCGGTCTTTCAGTCGGTTGCCACGGAGAAATACTCTACATCCACAACGGTGACGCTGCGTCACGACAAGCGGTGCGCGTTTTTACGCATAACTTGGCGAGTCGCTCAACGCGCCGGTCCAGGTGTTAAATCCCTCCGTTGATTCTCTAATGATCATATAATTATTCCGTATAGTTTTCAAGACGGTTTCACGCTGCCTCACACTAAGCACAGAGTTGGAGTTGTGGTGAGGCTCCGCTTTCTCTGGGTGGGAAAGGAAGGAAGAGCGTCACCAGACAGCGGAGACTGCTGGCGCTCTCAGCCTCCCCGATCCGACCAATGCATTTATGAGTTTAAACTTTGTCGCTTTTTGTTCCATATAAAGAGCCGTGGCCTTTTTTCTCCATTATGATCTCTCTTAATGCTTGCCCCGTGACAAAAATGACTATTCTTATAATGAAATACTATCAGGAGCTTGCAGTGTGCACTATTTCATAGCGGGATTATATGGTCATCATGGTGCTTTATGAGTTTTTCTTGATTGATTGATTGATTGTTGTTTTTGAGTCTCTTATGGCACTTGTCCACAGGGTGCTGCAGATATTGTTTATAGATTTGTAGTGGTTTTTGTCCAGCATCCAAACATGTATTATTACAGGATTACTTTTATTATTTTAAGGGCCATAGCACACACTTTCTTTTCATTTTGCAGCAAACTGAAATAGCATTGGGATTTACTTATGCTAAACAGTTAAAAACATACAATGCATGAGTCTTAATATGCAGACAAGAGTGTATTCAATCAAAGTTGCTGTTCATGCCTGGAGAGTGTATTCAATCAAAATACAGAACGTCCACGGGCGCTTGTGTGGCCTAATCCTACAGTACACACAAGCTCCCGAGCTGATACCACATTTTCATTACTGTCCCTGGCCTTTGATTTGCAGTTGAGATAGCACACCAAATGCAGCAACAGCTGGTATTGCTGTAAGTTTTGCCAAATTCAACAGCTTTGTTCTTTCACTTCAATGAGTTGGGTAGAAAACCCAGCAGCTTTCATGATCAGTTGACTCCTTTCTCTGTTATAGTCCATCAGCCTCAGGAAATGATGAACAATATGCTTGTTGTGTCTATTCTGTCATTTCAGCGCTGATCTTTTGAAAGTGCCTTCACAGCCTCACTTTGAAACATTCAGTCAGAACAACCCTAAACTCCCCTTTTCCTTTTTTTTTGTTGTACAAACTGGTGGGCTTTGCCATAGCTGATCTGATGTTTTCTTTACGTTTCCTTGCGGCCTTAGACAATTGACTTGAAGTTGACTCAACGTCTTATTGTTTGAGATTTCCTGTTTTCAATTTCAGGAGCTTACATGGTTTTCTTCAGGCTACAAGGAATATTCTATTGGACGTTTGATTACGGAAAACAAAGAATGAAATATAATTATTCTTGGCTAGGGTCACTAATACCTTGACATACTATCATGAATTCAACTTATGTGATATCCTGCCCCGTGCAACATCAAATGGTGCATGAGTCATAAACTGAAAACTATAATAAGTGGGAGGAGATGTCATGGTGGCTCAGTAGTTACGGTAAAAAAAAAAAGAAGCAAAAATGACTGGAATTGTTATGTCTTCAGATCACATTGTTTCCATTTTGATCCAGTGCAAACAGAGCACCTTGGCGCCCACTGTAATTGTCTCAGGTCTGTATTGTCCCTTTGACCTGTTACTGTGACCTGAGTGGCCCTGTACCTCTGTACATGTTTCACTAATAATTAAAAGGGGAAGAGGACTCATCACAAATGAGAACAATGATACATACTGAATCTGCACTGTTAACAACAATGCCAAGAGTGGAACGCTAACTACAACCTTGCATTGGAATTTTAATAACTACTGCAATTTCTGTGCTGTGCATAGTTGAAATAGAATCCATATCCTCCTGGTCTGCAGTATAACAAATGTAACAAAGTGTCCAGACAGACCGGTTGATGTCCACGGATCAAATTGACGCAATTTCTGGTAATTTCTGCAGACTGAAAGGATTTTGAATTACAAACTGTGTTGTGAATGAAGTTGAGGGAAACAGATGAAGAGGAGAACCACAGAAGAATTGCAAAAAGAGAGAGGACAGAAAAATGGTGCATGCTGCAGACACAGCTTGGTGGAGCCTCTTGGATAGGAAGCCAAAAGGGAAAAGACCAAATGCTGGGTCAACACAGATGCTTCAGCCTCTGGCTGTATTAGGTCTCACAGGAGCCAAGACCAGGGGTGTGTACTTTTGAGTGTGTGTGTGTGTGTGTGAGAGGTTGTTGTGAGGGGGATATGCAGGGTGGAGGCACAGCTCTGTGCTCCTCAGACATAAGCCATTGTGTCCAGAAGCCTTTGTTGTCCCGTAGTAATTACTATCAAGTGTGTTTGTTATGAGAGCGATGGCTGCTGATTATTGTGCTTGCTTTAGATGACACTTCCAGACAAAGACATGGCTCTCTGTGTCTCTGGGCTAGGGTCAAAAAACACAATATGGCTTCCAAAGCAAGGTTAACTACCTTAAAACAAACAATCAAAAATACATTTGTTGCTATCAGCTTGCTGAAGATCTGCTAAAGATCAGTTGCTGTGCTGTTTGTTATGCTAGAGGCATGATTTGTCAAATGCCTTTTCAGTGATTTCACAGACGGCTGCAGCTGTTGGCATATTTTATATTTCTGTTAACTTACATAACATGAGGTATGATTCTTCTTATTAAGAATCTCAAGAGTGTGCCCTGCTGCAGATTGTTGTTGCAACGAACTGGCTCGGCAGATAGCCTATAGTCACACTAATTTCATTGTTTTTTTTCTCTTTTTTTTTTTTTTGGTAGTGATGGGCAGGGCCATGTGGCTGGCTCTTGTAGCATGTTGGGTAAACCTCTCAACCTCTCAAAATGGCTGCCAATCCAAATCATGTTCTTCTCAAAGAAAATGACATTATAACATCTGGTAGAAGTGAGAGCACAGGTCACCAAGTTGTAGATCCAACAGGTAGACATTCCCTCTGGTCTCACTGTAAAGCAAGACCTGAACAGTTGAAAGTGGATTATTTATTCTAAAATGTAATCTCTGCAACAGATTCATAATAGAGGTAAAAGTACAATGCAAGTATACAGTATACTGCACAGTATGCAGTGTGCGCAGTATGAAATGACAGTGCAGATGAGTTTGTGTGTGTGTGTGTGTGTGTGTGAAATGACTGGAAGGTGCAATGCTTTGTGTGGAATGCAATTCAGTATCTTGGAAGAAATTCTCGTTGAATGTGATTTTAATGGAAGGCTTATCTTATCTTGCTATAGATGTAAATAAATGACTATGTCAGTAAAACCTCATTTTTACATTGCTGTCAGCTATTATAAAATGATTCAGTGATTTTCATTTTTGTAATGTTGTACATAACCTTAGCTATGTTAGATAGTTATTGTACAGTCTTGAGAATTGTTACATGATTAAATCATTCTTAGCTGAGTGTTTGACATATTTTAACAACCTGAAGACCACAAGTGCTCCAAAAGTACTTTATCCTGTATCCGTAGTAACAGCCTATATTTCCACTGAAAAAACTTTTTTCACAAACGCTGCAGAGAAGAATGATAATGGACAGTTGACAGATGATAGGGAAATGCCACCTTAAATGTGTCAAGCGGTGAATTTACAGCGACACGTTCCCAGGCATGTTTTAGTGGTTTCTGACTTTTTGTTGTGGTTGCAGTGGAGGAGGTGGCGATGGCGAGGATGTTGGTGGCAGCATCTGGAAGTGAGACCGGCCTGAGAGGCGGGAGGTCTTTGAGACTTTGTGAGAAAGTTTGTATTAAATTCCCACTTCCCCTCATTGTGTAGCGAGCTGGCAGGACTCCACACGCACTGATCCTGCTGAGCCCTGGGAGCCTAAGCAAGGGTGTCACTCACACCTCTCAGGCCCCCTGAGACACCCCCACTTCCCTCACACCCCCCACCCACGGCAATTACATACCCCTGACCCCTATCCCACTATACCTCATGTCTCATGATAAGGAAAACCTTCCCAGGGACCGGGGAGCACTTGAAGTGAACAAGGGAGAGACACACAATTAAAATGTGGAGGTGTGTTTGGAAGCGTGCATAATTACAGTTGTGTGTTTGTGTTTGTGTGTGAGAGAAAAAAATAAGTGAGGGGGTGAGAGGCTGGGAGAGATTGCAAGATAGAGCATGTGCATGCAAGTGTGCATTATTGGCACAATTTGCTGCTCCTTTTGTAGATTAACAAGTCGCATTTCCCTGGAGATAAAAAATGTTCAGACTCTGATAATCCTCCTGTGTTACTGCTGTTTAGAGTCTGAAGCTGTTTACGCTCTCGTACGGTCTGCCTGTCAGCTCAGTGTTGAAAAAAACAAGGAGACTTTCAACACTAGATGGTGACAGCCTGACAGATCTGTACACTAATAATGTCGGATCCACGTTTCCCGCTCAGGTCAGTGGAATAAGGTGGTCAGCAAATGATTTTCCAATGGAAGTGGCGCCTGGCCCTACTTTTATAAAATAATAAACTAAGGGTGCATCCCATTCCACAAACTTGCACACTTTTATCTGCCCTCGCTCACTCTCCTTTATCATGTGATTGCAACTAAGTGTGCATCGATTCTCCTTGCTGTTTCTACAACACAGAGACCCAGACATTTGATCCGTCCGGGTAAAAAATCTCCTAAACCGAAGTTTTCCAGGTAATAAATGCAATTCCAGACCAGGAGCTTTCTTTCTTTCTTTCTTTCTGACATTTTCTCTCGAAAATGCAGAATAGGTAATGATGAGTGTCACATTTTCACATTACATTCTTACAAACAAACATCTTGATTTATTGAGTCATACATGATTTATTTATACATGATTTATTGTACATACATAATCCATTTTCCCAGCTGTTTCTACATTTTTCTAGCTTCAGTTACAAAACAGACCATGCCTAAGGTTTTGGTTGACACTGTTTTGCAGAAAAATGGAATTGAAGAAAAAACGGAGTCACTTGAGGTTTAAAAAAGCCGTAGACACTCAAAGCAACATTGTTTTTAAATACAAACGTTTGGTCGTTCGTCCTCAACCACCTCTATCAGGGCCACAGTCTAATCTCACCAACATGAGCAAACAGGAGCACTTACAGTCTTTGAAATGACTTACGCAAGATTCATATCAGTGCTGATATTCTTAAAGCACACAGTTGAACATCAGTGAATGTAATGATATGGGCATATTTGGGAGGCACAGCAACAACTTGAAATTGAATTGGAACAGATCAACATTTGCTGCGTCCTTAAAACGAGGAGACGAAGACAAGATTGTGCTCAGAGCCCAGCAGATGGGATGTTTAGATTTGGCTGCCATCTTTTGTCACATGTCATCTCCTGCTTTCTCCCACCTTTCCTGTTACTTTCCACTGTATACTAGCTCACAAAGCAGAACCAACCATAAACATAACCCCGCGGGAAAAACGCCTCCAACAGATGGAACGACACATGGAACGATGGGAAATGATGTAACAAAGTGGACAAGGATAGAGGCTGAAGAGTGATAAGGTGGCGAGCAAGATCTAAACTGATGAGTGATTCAAGTGTACACAGCGGGAACTGCTTGAGCTGCTTGTGCCATGTCGAATCGTTCACTGAAAATACGAAAAAGATATTCTCCAACTTACCCCCATTGGTATCTATTCATTCAAATATTTTCTGTGTGATTTGGCAAGGTTTCCAGTCTGTTGTAATCTTCCCTGTCTCTTGGTACCCCAGTACTGTGGGGCTGGATGGGTATTGGAGCTCAAATTGTCAGAAATGTACATCTGAAAAACTCATCCGCACCAGCTCTCTCTAAAAGCAGTGACACTGATACCCAGCAGAATCCACAAACCTTATCGGCAAATGGTTTCTTTGGGGAGTGTTTTCTCTCATAACATGAGAAAACTAGATATCCCTCTGTAATTTGCACTGTTTGGGTTGCTGGGAGACAGGAAAGATCAAGGTAGACTGGAAACCTCACTAAATCACACTTGATACTCTCTGGATGAATAGACAGGGTTAAGTGGGAAAATCTGCTGTTGTGGATTTTGGGGGAACTGGGGCAGCTGTGGCCTAAAGGTAAGAAAAGTGGGCTTGCGACCAGGAGATCACTGATTCGATCCCTGGACTGGCAGGAAATGGTGCTCAATACCACAGGTGACTGCGGTTGCACTGGGCAGCTCCCAGGTGTGAATGTTTGTACCTGACTGATTGCGCAGCAGGGCGTTGCTGGAAAAGAGCACACACGCTCAGCCAAACTACCCTCAATAAATAAATGTAGATAAAGTAAAATGAAATGCTGCTCTGATTCTGTGAGTCCTAAAAGACCCAAACACACACAGAATTTACATGCTGTACCTACAACATTAGGTGCATGCATGTAAACACGGAAACACACTCATACGCATACCCTTGACAAAGTTTAAATGGCGTTTGCAAATACTTTTGTTGATATTTTTGGTTTCTTAGAGGCATTTTGTTTGCCACATCGCTAAATTCAGTCAGTACCAAGAAACAAACAATCATGGGAAAGTCTCTGAAAGTTAATTTGATATGCTTTTTGGGACTGACAAATTTGCTTGATAATACATATAATATACTTTTTAAACTTTAATCTCAAAAGTGCTATGCAAACAAAGGTTGCATAAAATGTCCTGATGCAGTAATGCCCACCCCTTTTAGCATCCCAAGCCAACAATTATTTGCTTGTGCTATCTGCTTAGGCTTTGCCATGCACACTTACAGAATGAAATACGCATATGCAAACACGTCTGCAGACATGTGTACATACTCATAAACCCCCCGCCGCATATGCAGAAAGCAACAGAGCTTTGAGAGGGTGATAAAAAGTGAGTTTAGGACAGTTTCCTGAGTCCTCATGAATCAAGTTTCATGTTCCCCATGGAAGGAACACTTCCCCTCCATCCCTCCCATTTCCTCTGGCTCCTCAGCGATCACATCACCATTACAACGTGTTGAATCAAGCCTTGCCTAACAGCCATCATACATGGTCAACATTTCAAGGCAGTAGATACACAGCAGACAATATCAGCCTTACCAGGAACTGTTCTAGTGAATATACCAGTATTTTTAAGGCAGAAATTTCCTTCTCAGTCTCCTAAGTGCCATGTAATATGGTCGATGACAGACACTGTTCTCAATATTTCTCAACACTGTCGATGTACAGTGTGCCCACCATTTGTGCCCAACAGTTTTTCTGAATATACTGCTGTTGTTACAGTCCATTTCACATCCACATTTAGTTTGTTAATTTGTCTCAGGGCTGTCACAGAAATGCTGTTAATGTATCATGGAGTTCTCACACTAAACTGTGTAGTATCCCGTGTCTAACCCTGGTCTCTGAGCGGCAATTAAAGCGTTTTAACTTACTGCAGGACTTAATATATGGGTGCAATTTCTACAGCCCACTTTACAGCTGTGATGGCCCGCACAACAATTTCCCACCTAACTGGGCAGCAGAAAGTGCGAAGGCCTTGACTGATTATAATTTCATCTCTGGAATTCTCAAAAACGCCAACATGCATATATTTGGTAATGTGGAAAATATCCTCCATATCTTTCATCTGGCTCCAGCTCTCACAGATGAACCCAGTGGGTAGTGCGCTGTCGTACCAAGGGAAAGAACAGTGAGCAGCAGAGCCGAGAAAAACTTCAAAGTTTATCTCATGTCCTGAGAAAAAATATTGCTGGCACACAAATGGCCTATAGATCATTTAGAAGCATTTATGGGTTTACTTTATACTGAAATGAAATTTAGATCTTAGTCTTGAACTCTGACCTCTGAAACACACAAAAATTAGTTATTGCTGTTTGTATTTATAGGGCAGTGTAGTAAATTATAACTAAATGCTTGGGGATCACTATTTTTTTGGCGCATGTTACTGGTTGGCTCAGGGTGTTGATGATTCTTAGTTTAGCAATCTCACTGCATGTTTCCACACATTCCTCTGGCAACAGAGCAGGTTTTTTAAAGCTCTGCATTAGGACCCTAAATGGGTCACATGCCTGTTTCTGGTGGATTTCCACATGAAACAGTCACTATATTTTAATATTCCTGGGTCCAAATTAGACACTTAATGCACTCTGTTTATCCCAAATAAATAAAAGAAGGTCCACGAGCTATGAGGTAAATTGATCAGTCAAGTGTACTTAACAGTGTGCACAAAAAGCACAGAACAGTGACAGAGTGTTAGTGACAACTTTAAGTAAGTGACTTTAAAATATACTTATTGTTAACACTGGTAAAATATTTCTCTTTGTTTGTCCATTCTTTGTGTATAGTACTTGTGAGTGAGTGAGAGAGTGTGTGTGTGTGTGTGTGTGTGTGTGTGTGTGTGTGTGTGTGTGTGTGTGTGTTCCTTGCCCAGTTTGGAAAGCTCAGTTGAGACCCAACTCTCTGGACCTCGCCAAATGTATTTGGGACAGAGCAGCATGTTCCAAAACACTCTCTTTCCCTTCATCCATGTATCCCACACTGGAAAGAAAACATGGCCCCGAATTG
>OMLB01039408.1:3108-22037 GCA_900302555.1 Myripristis jacobus | reverse complement strand
GGCGCAAGGTTTCAGATGTTTCCTGCAGATGCAACCTGCCGGATCTACTTTCCAGTTTAAATAGGAAAATAATAAGAAAAGAGCTGTTTAATTTCCTCATAAAAGAGATACCAGGACTTGACATAATCTGCTTTGTTTGTTCATGTGCTAATGTTATTTGTTATGTTATTTTGGAAGCTGTTTTGCTATGGAAGTGAATGGAAAGATAGAAATCCAGTACGGTGGCAGCCCAGGGAAGTATGAAGCAACTAATGAGGATATTTCACCACCATGACTCACTTCCGCAAGCCAACACGCCACCAAAGTTCAGTTTTGCTTTCAAAGTTTCAATTCATCATCTCTTGGGAATTGAAAAGTACACATACGCAAGAGCAGAATTTAATTTTGGAGCATCGAGTGAGTCCACGGCATCTCAGTTAGGGACGGGACGGTTTTCTCTTGTGATGTAAACTGCTAAAAAAAAATCTCTCCTCGCGCAGATTTATCTGTTAAGCTGCTCTGTGCATGTAAATGTCGCCGCTGGCAGAGACGTTAACCGAACCGCGGTTTCATCCAATAGCATTAGCTCTCGCTGTATTTAGCTCAGTCAAACTTTGATCTGAACTTCAGCTCCCCTCTTTCAGATTCACTGCTGGGCTATGCGGGGTCCGCTGCCAGTCTGTCGGTTCCACTACACTGTACTACCAGAGTCCAGCAGCTACAGTCCATCTGTCACTTTGGATCTGTCCGCCTACTGACTCCATCAATCCCAAGATCCAGCAGCATAACTGAACAAGATGTTCCCTGCTGACAGGCTGCTACAAAAAAACAGTGAGCAGCCTTATCGGAGGACAAGCAGAGACAATTTGACTTCATTGGGGGGCTGGACGGGCGGATCAGAAAGCAAGAACGGAGAGAAAGAGATGTGGAAAAGAGGTGAATGAAATCAAACAAAAATCAGCAATAAGGGTAAAAGCAGATAGATAGATAAATAGATACGTAGGTAGATAAAAGCTGAAGTGGGAGATGAAAATGAGACAAAATTACTAAGCAAAGTCATTCGTTAGGCTATGTTGGGAAGCCCCTCGCCAAGTAAACAGCAGCAGAAATCTGTGAATGTGGAGACTGTGGTCATATACAAATGAGCGCTGACAAGCTGCAATCCAATTAGATGAAGAAATATGAGGGGTGGTGTGCTGAGACGTGGGACCTATCAGTTGTTGGCAGCTTTGGGGAAGATCAAGCACTTCACCACCATGGCTGCTTTCTGCCTGCAAAGCTGATGGATCACCTGACACACACACACACACACACACAGCTTATCGCAACCCTTACCAAACACACTGTCATTGTTGTAGTGATGGATACTGTATAGCTGCGGTGACTATCACCCTCATCCTGACATGGATAGGGAATGCCAATGGGATGGACTTGGTTATCCTATTATATGAGCTGTTAATTCAAATGGTAAAATAGTCCAAAATGTGCCTAGACTTAAAAATCCAAGGAAGAACAGATGCAAAGGGAACTCACACAAATGGAGAACAAATACATGTCAGAATAAGACATTAAAAAGCAAAGGCTCTGTTCTTATTCTGCATCTCTGACCAGTAAAGTCATGTTCGTTCAAATTAAAAATTGCAAAACGTATGACTTTAGCGGCCAATTATGGACTAACAGAAGGAAACATTAACATTAAAGCTGCACTAGGTTAGATTTTTATGTGAAAGAAAATAAAGCATGTACATCCTGAAAAAGTTTCATTCAGACTCAGGTCAGTGAAACATCAAAAACAAGGGGAACAAAAAGTATAATCTGCACTTTGAATATCAGCTCCCATTGAAATAATCAAGGTGATTACACCCTGATGAAGGACTGCCTGGCCAAAATGCTAGATTGATTTGATTAAACATGTCAGTGAGAGCTCACATTCAGCGACTCAATTTTTTTTCCCTCAAAGATTTGTATGTAAACATCAATCACAAAGAGTGGCTGAAAAAGAGAAGCCTGTAGGAAATTCATTGGAGGCCTTGAATTAAAACTTCCTAAATCCTAAACACCACTGAACAGTGTTCTGTCTTCTCATCAGCTTTAGAGATCTTTTGCCTTTCTCACCTCTTTGATTAGTCTACTGCTCAGAATGAATGACCTTTCCATTTCCACCCCATCATTCAGGCTGTTTGGCCCGCTAACCAGTCATGAGTGACTGCCATGTCCTGCCGCTGTCATGTGGTTTTCAGTCGAAACGGTGGCTGCCCCTCCTGGAATCGCAACCTTAAATGGTGCGGGAGGTCGAGCAATATCGCCTGGATATGGTCAAGTCTCCAGAAGTTGTGGAGTCTGGACTCTCTCCTTCTCTGGAGACACCCAGGGCAAGAGGTGGTGGGCAGGTGTGGTTTACGCCCTGGACTTCGGGATGCATGTACAGCAGCTCAGAGTACCCAGCATTCCTAGAGGCACTGGGAGGTGTCCTAGTGAAGGCACCATCTGGGGACTCTGTGGTTCCACTTGGAGAGTTTAATGCTCACGTTGGCAATGATGGGGCAACGTGGAGAGGGGTGACTGGGAGAAAAAGATGCAGTGAAAAGGTGGTTTGCCCCCTCTGATTTGAATTACTGCCTCAGTTGGAGGAGTTTAAGTGTCTCAGGGTCTTGTTCCTGAGTGAGGGTGAAATGGAGGCGGATCCACCTCAGTTGACCAGTCCCTGTTCGGTCACAAACTCTGGGTAGAGCCACCACCCCTAAGCATTGAAAGGAACCAACTGAGGTTGTTTGGGCATCTAGTTAGGATGCCTCCTGGGACCTCCTCTGTGTCAGGCATGACCAAATGGGACCAGACCTCAGGGGCCTCAGTATCTATCCCTACTGGCCTGGGAATGCCTTGGGATCTCCCAGGAGGAACTGGTCGATGTTGTTGAGGAAAGGAGCGTCTGGGCTGCCCTCCTCAGTCTGCCACCACTGCAATCACTGTAGCTTAGCAACTTAAGGCCAAATACAAAAATGTAATGCCAGATCTTAGCCTAGGAAACTAAGTCAGCTAGACTAATTGAACAACCAGGCCAGAAGTCCTTTGCAGCAGGGTTAGCTGATAAATTAAATAAAAATCCAAATCCTGTCGGCAGAACATAAAAAACATCTTTCCCACTCAGAAATACCTTTAGTGCACAGCATTACTCTCCTTTGAGTTTTGTTTTGTTTTAAATAGTGATTAAATTTTATTTATTTGAAAATAGAATCTATAACTTCAACGTCCATTTTCTTGTGTTGTTAGTTAACTAAAATACTATGGCAATGACACTTGGGGATTGAAAAATATATGGCACTAAAAACATCACCAGAATGTCTTTTTTTTAAGTGAATTTGTGCTTCACAGGTCTGGAACCAGACTACTCCTATGACACTTAAACAGGATTTCTGTGTTGTTTCGGTGTTTTTTTTTTCCAACATTTTCAATTTCTTGCTGCCATTTGAAGCTGTAAATTTGCAAATTTGCTCTATAACTCTTGAGAACGATTTGAATTTTTAGCCTAGTTTTAGCCCATGTAACTTCACAGCAGGCGTACTTCATATTTCTATTGACAGTTGTCCATAGTATTCCACACATGGAGTTGGTGACGTGACTCAGGAGCTAGAGCAGCGGTCTAGTAATTGGAGGAATCCAAGTCGGATCCACGGCTCCTCCAGAGAGCGTGTTGAATCCCTAACCACTGCTGATGAGTGGGCTGGCGGCTTGTCATCAACATGTGAATGGATGAACATACTTTGTAAAGCTCTGTGAGTGGTCAGTAGACTAGAAAGATGCCATAGAAACACAGTCCATATACTATTTAGATGTTTGAATGCATTTTTCTACTTTCCAGGAGGCCATTCTTTTCCAATTCATTTTAGTACACTATAAGTAAAAAAAATACAGCTTGCAGGAACTTAGCAACTGCTTGATTCACGTAATTGCTGAAGTCAATTAATTACTGCACCCTTCGATTTGCAAAGTCTGCAGCTCTCTGGTTCTGCGGTGCATTCATGTGCTAAAGGGATACTCATCTGGGAATTCCAGCTTGGAAAAATCAAAGTCCTACTTGGTAGCCTGACGAACTTTGTTAAAGAAAGAATCAGCCAAATCCACATCATCATTTTCACGGCATCCATGTTTGTCCTCCTTGTTTGATTTTTTTTCCCTATTTTCTTTTTCTTTCTTTTTCTTTTTCTTTTCTTTTTTTTTTTTTTTTAACAAAACAGCAGACAAAAGCAATACTCTTTGACAGCCAATTCAGAAGTGCCAGATGTCGCAGCTGCCCCTTCAGCACTTGAATGCACCAGAAGACCAGCGGCAGCAGACTTTTCAAATCAGTGTGTACTACATTAAACAAGAAAAAATGACACCAACACGTTCATAATGATGGATTACCAATCTTGAACAAAGTTTTAAGTCTCCGCAAGTTCAATTTCATACACTGGACTTAATGGGAATCAACATCTCCCTAAGACAAAATCGACAAGTATGGGAAATGGTCGGCAGTATTGCAAAGTATGTGTGCTCTCGAGTACATGGGCAGAAAGCATCTCAGTTTGAGAAGATTTGCCCAGTTTATGAGTGTGAAATCCATCTGATTACTGCAAATGCTCAAATGTTTTTTATACGATTGTATTGATCCCCAAAGGATTATTTTTTTCTCTGTTGCCCCTCCATAGGGACGTCGAAGGTCTGGGTCAGGCACACAGTAGCAGCTCTGGTGCTGCTTGGGATTCAGTGTCTGGCTTTACAACGCTCAAGGATACTCAAGGATACCTGCTGACACGCGGGGCTTGAACCTCGGCTGAAAGATGGCCTCCGTACTCACTCTGCCACCTTTCTAATAGACACAGGAAGATTTGGCTGCACAGGCTGGAGCGCCGCGCAGCAGCCTGCACGCCAGCTCACCGCCTTTAGCTGACGCCCGGCCAGCAGTGAAGAATTAAAGTGGATGTGGCACCTTGTAGATCTGCCAAATCACCTGAATGTTCACCAGAAAAATCAATAAATAAATGTCTCTTGCCGCAGTCGCTACTAGCAGCACGAGTTTACGGCGCGAGCGAGACACATCCTGTCTTGGATTTTATCACAAACTGATTTCACTGTTGTTAAATACAACAACCAGTGCACAATGGCGGCTACGTGAATAATTATAAGCATGCCTGCATCCGTTTGCGTATGTGCTTATAACACTCAGTCAATATTTTGAACATGTGCATTTGTCCACACCAATAAAATCATGGCAGAAGCAGAGGGCTTTTATTTAGAAAAAAACACTGTGTTACTCATAGACGCAACAATGCATCCGACAAGTGGAGGAGGTCTGTTTTCCCCAGTGCTGGGTCTTTTTTTACTCCCAAAATATGAATATGAATTATGAGTTCATACAACCACTGTATCGTTTGTTGTAAAAGTAATTATCCTGTAATTATCTTACATGTGTATGTGTGATATGTATTGAATGAGCAGAAATCTCGCTGAAACACATTTGCTGTTAAGCTCCAGGGGTTTATAAATTTAAAAAAGTGAATTCATTTATTATTGACGTGAGTAGGTGCCACATGCACATTTAGAGAATTTACTACCCCAAACAAAAGACACAAAACAGGACAGAGGAGTACATCACACCTTCATGTGTGTTGACCCAGCAGGGATGATATTACATGAGAAAAGCTGATCTACAGGAGAATGAATATTTGAAGGAAAAACAGAATGAGTGAGAGCCTTGCATTATATTGCATGATATTTTGAGTTGTCACCTGGTGCCTCAATTTTGTGTTTTCCTTTTTTTCAACAACGGATGCAGAAAAGGCACAAACTGGCACCAGGTAATGAAGTGTTTGATGCTCAATATTTCCTCAGGGAGGAACCCGCAGACGCCACTTAATTAATTAATTAAATTAATAATTAATTTACATGATCTTTTTTTTTTTAATTCATGAATAGTGTCATTTAAAACTCCTTTAACGCCAATCCATTACTGGAAAACACACTTTTTTATATTTAGGTAACCAGGCTGACTGTTGAAATGTCCAGAGCAGTTTGCACCCAGAGACAAAAAAAAACGCAAATATTGGTGAGCGCAGTAACTTCTCCTGAATTGCTTATACGTGCCATTTAAGAACAAATTCGTTAGTACAAGTGGTTCTTGCGTGCGGCCCTGATGAACCCCCATCTGCTCCTGATAAGCGGCGCCGGCGTGCACGGCAGCCTCCACCGCGCTCCGAGTGGGAACTGAGTGTGAGGCACACAAAAGTACAGCGCTTTCAGCAGTCCAGCGACTAGAGAGGAAGTGCCCTATAAACGCAGTACATTTGAAATTATTAAATGAAGAAAAAAAACATAATCTTTAGAATTAAAACAAAAGGATCTGGGACTGTGAGGGCAGAGCAGGGAAGCGGAGGACGCAACTGTGTACGTACGAGTGAAATCCCATCAGGTTTCCAAAGAGAACACGAGGACAGAATTCCATTTGGGATTCAATACAGTAATCCCCTTCCTTCATTCACACCCCTCCCCCTCCTCTGTGCCTCTCTCTCTCTCTCTCTCCCCCTCTCACTCTCTCTCTTCACCCTCCGGTCCATAGCATGATAGAGCTAGTGTCATTAATTCTGCAGAATGGGGTGAAGATGAGAAAGGCAGCGAGTCACAATCTTCACAGCCACATATATGGAGCCTACTCTCCTTTCATCTCTCACAGACAAAACACAAAGATACTATCTCCCATTCCTGAAACCCATTTCTCTGTACTATTAGGAACTGAAATGGGGTCCTTCAGAGGACTTGTGGGCCTGGAATCATCAAAGTCTATATGTTACTGTGTGAATCACCTCCCTGAGTGTTTTCTGCTCAATCTGGGTGAAAAGCAACGAGTGCAGAATGGATATACAGATTAGCAAACTCCTGGGCCACACGGTTGAGGCAGGAAAATGAAAAGGGCTTGCTTTGCCGTTCATGCAAAACAAATATGCGGCTGTAATAAGGCTCATGCATACGGCCTATAGTTTGCGAACCCCCAGCAAGACAGCTGTAAAATATTATTTAGTGTAAGCAAATATACAAAAAAGCACACACTAAACTCAACTTTTTAAAAGGACAGTTCACCCAAAATAAAAAACACACACAAAAGAGATGTTTTCCCACTTAGCCCTTGTGCAATCTATCCATCCAGATAGGTTTCCAGTCTGCTGCAATTTTCCCTGTCTGGTGGCACCCCGGCATAATGGGGCTGGACAGGAATTTGTTTGTGGAGCTCAAACCGTGTTTTTCAGCAGGAAACAGTTTCCAATGAAACTCTTCCCGCCAAGGGCTGTTGGTTATCTGTGTCATTGTTTTTGGGGGGAAAAAAGCTGTTGCTGTTGAGTTTTTCACATGTAAATTTGTCACAGTTTGGGCTCCACAATTGAATACCCATCCAGTCCCAGGCTGGAAACCCTGCCAAATCGCACAGGAACGATTGCACCAGAGAAATGCGCTGACAGCAAAGTGTCAGGTCACAAGGAAACCACAGTTTGATGGTGCCTTGCTTCCATATTCTCACTTCTGGTTGGACGAGAGCCAACATAGAGGTGGGGAAAAAAAGGTTTTCACTGAGTCTGTTTTCACTGAATATGCCAATGTCACTTTGAAAGTTGTGAAGTTGCAGGTTTTACATTAAGGGAAGGGAGTTGCAACTGTTGTTTGCCTACTGGTAATGAGTTACCCACTAAAAAGCTACTTACCAGGTCCTTGCCATGCCACATTAACTTCACTGTATTAATTGTAATTAACTGAATTGCACTGAAATATTTTGTCTCAGATGATAAAGGTGATGATGATGGTATGTCTTCTCTGTTTGCTCCTGATGAAGTTTTAAGCACAAAACATCCTTTTGCAAATGGAGGAAGAAAAAAAAAAGAGGAAACACACAAGTCTATGTCTGCTTTCCATTACATGTTGAATGCGTTATAGTTCCAATGAAGGCGAGCAGCACCAAATTGTCTGGCTCCTCCTTAAAATGTAAAAAATAGTTAAAATTGTAAATTCCAGTATTTATGTTATGACAGAGAGAATTAAGTAACAAAGTGTTGTTTTTCATGAACCCTTTCGAGAAAAAGAGCATAATGGTTAATTAATGATTTTCTGAAAATACCAGATTTTCATTCCTCTTTATGGTAATGTTGCTTTGTGGTGATCACTCTCTACAGGTCTTAGCATATCCACCTTTTAATTTACTATTATGATCATATGGAACAACAAAAGGAATAAAGGAAAAACAGTGTATAATAATGTCTTTCCACATGAGCAGGACTTATGTAGACATTTACTCCCAAAAAGGAGAGAAAATAGAGAAACACACATAACATAACCACTAAATCAATATGTGGCAGGCTTAGAAGAAATAACATTTTTCCCTCGGAGGGGTAGAGAAAAGAGGAAAGAGTGGTTCTCACAGCCTTGAAACCAGCTCTATTTCCACTGTTGGGATTGCTGCTGATGCCGCGCTGTGTTCCACACGGCTGCCTGCCTTCACTGAACTGACAGCCACAAAAATGAGTGTTTACTGCTCTCCGGCGGAGCAAGATAAGCCCACAGATGGGCCTCTCCACTCCAACAGGTCGAGAGGAGAGCCATCTCCAAGTGGCAGAGAGCCGGGTGAAGGAGATTGGGGAGGCAGAGGTGATACAGAGGTGGACAAGAGTGGGGAGGATAAAAGATAGAGGGAGATTCAGAAAGCAGCTCGCTCTCAACAACCATCCGTCAGGCACTTTTCACATTTGAACCAGTTTGAGAACATCCCGGCTGTTGTGCCCGAACCGTGGTTATCGTGTAATAGCGTGCCATGTACGGCGAGCTGAACATTATCTGCTCTTGTAGAGCTCAGGTTCAAATTACTCCTTTACTGTTGCACAAATAGTTTTGGGGTTGACGTCTTCAGGTGTCGTCTTCAGTGTTTATTCAAGAATGAATGAAAATGCATGTTGACTATGAGTACATCATATCTATCTATAACTACAACTATATATCTATATCTCTCTATACACATGTATATATGTAAATCTAAGTACCCTATAAGTTTAGTTAATTATTGACATTATTGTGGTAGCAGTAGTTTCTTTTCTCTTTTTGTATATCAGTTTATTCCTAGCTTGAGAAGAGATGTTTCAAATCCCTCACTTTAATAATGACACTGACCGAGTCATGACTTACATACACACATACACATACGTACATAACATTTAATGCATTAAATAAGCTTGGCTTTAGATTTGCATGAAATCTTATGGGATTCACGATGGAAGAAAATCCCAATCATTGCGAGGGATGTGGCTCGTCATGTTGTTCTTCAGCATTCCTCAGTAAAGACATTTGTTTGTGAGGTGACAATATTCAAACTCAGCTGATTTAGGAATATGGCGACCATTTGGTGAATTCAGCCTCAACTCGAGCCCATCAAAACACAGAGGGGACATTGGAGGTTTACGCTGAGACGTGTTGTAGCTCTTTGAGGGATCAGGCGGCCTGACAAGTGTGAAATTTGAGGGAAATCAATGGAGTGGAACGGAAGGGACTGTCAACATCCGACAAGTCAGAGAGAGGAAGCAGCCCAGATGAAACACTGGGACTATACAGACCTTTGAACCTAAGATAGAGGGGCGACTGCTGGCAGCCAGGGCACTGAACAGGAAAATAGGCCATACGCTTTTCTCTTACATGGTTCCATTTCTGTTTCACCAGCCAGAAACGAGCTGATTCTTGATTTCCCAAGTGCAAGTTTTAATCACTGAAGTGTGAGGGAAGAATGGCCGCAGGGATTAATCTCCCAGAAAAACAAAAACAAACAAGCGAGTTGTATGTCTAGGGGTGAATTTAACTATCATCTACTGATGGTGAGCAATTAGAAGAGTCTGTTTAGAAGTGGAATGAAAAGAGGAAATATTTCACTCTGGCATGATTAAAATACTCCCCCACTAAGCAATCTGCATATCAGTGCAGTGACCGGAATAATTCAAATATTTGAATTAGGTGCAAAGAGTGGGCGGCATGTGGAAATTGCATTTGAATTATCACGAGCGACGACGGGGGAAGAGGGAAGCAAGCTTTCATTTGCCTTTTGTCTAAGGGGATACTGTCAATGGCGGGATCAAGTGTGCAGGTTGGTTGTCTCCCGTCTGTCTTATCAGGATGGCAGACAAAGCAGAGCAGCAGCACCTGACTATTTCTCTAACACATCTAGATAAGTGAGACCAGACAACTGCTGATTCAATCGGAGATGGGCGTGCAATCTTGCCCCCTCTAGTCCCTCATCTCAGCGCGACAGCCACATTGGTTTGAGATAACAAGTGGGGAAAGCAATGCCTGGGAACCCTGCTGAGGTTTCACACATGCAGGCTGGATACCTTCATCAGCTTAATTATACAGTGAGCCACAAGATCTAAAAGTAAAAGAGCAAATGAGTTAACATCAGCTGTGGAGGAAAATGTGCAGCAAACATTTGAAGAGATGAAGTTGGACCGATGCTGAAACCGAACATATGTCCACATCATCCATAGCTGCTACTTTTGCTTTCTCGGGTTGATGTGGAAAGCCGACATCATCCTTGAACATCCCGGTACACAGGGTGGACAGTGGGCCTCTCTTCAAGAAGGAAAGACTGACTTCATCCTGCTGTTGGTGAAAGCAGCCATGTGCATTATCATCCTGGAAGTACAGGAGCATCACAGGGAACGGCGTTTGCACCCCAGTGTGCTCCTGCTTCTGTAAAATTGCCTCACATTCCCGGGACGTTATATGACCATAGAGCCAGCGCGTCACGTGGTGATCCTGACGTCACTTTGAACTTCAAGAAATATGATAAAATGACATAAGAGTGTGTACATGACAGCCTTCAGTCGGCAGAGGAGCACAGGTTCCTCAGTGCTTTATGCAACAGCTGACCAAACAAAGGTTTTGTGCCAATGTAACCAATTGTGGAGCATTTACAGATTGCCCGAGAGTGAATGCCTGAAAGATGGATCAGACTAGTGAGATTACATTTCTTTCAAACACACACACACACACACACACACACACACACACACACACTTGGTAGCAAGGCTCGGATCAGAGAGCTAGCTACCATGTCAAATCAGAGCCGGAGAGAGAGCGACAGTGGAATGAGCATAAGAGCTGTGCTGATCGTGTGATTTGTCAGGAGGTGCCGAGGCTTATCGGTGCTGTAGAAGGTGTCATGGAAACGTGTCTGACGATAAAAAAAGATAAAAATGTACAGATAGGTTTCATACAGCGGAGCCTTGCTTCACAGATAACCGGCCGGCTTGACACAGATTGGCTGTAATCAGCAGTGGGATGAGGCTGGATGAGTGGTTAACGTGGTTAAAATCAGCTACACCACATGAATATCCAGCTCCAAGGATCAACCAGCAGACCTGAGGACTCGCAGCAGACGTTGCTACACCATGCAGGTCCACCGCCACGTTTAAAGCCGAACTGAATTTGGGTTGTTTAGTTCTTCACTGTATAGCTCTTGTAACTTTACTTCCGTAGTTACTTCCACTGCACAGCAAAACAGCTCCCAAAATAACACTTTACCACATAAATGAACGCAAACGAAGAACATTATGCCTTCATAAAAATCAACAAGTCGAGGTGCCCATTTGTTTTAGGAAATTAAACACTTTTTTCTTGTTCTTACAGTAGAATCTGGCATGTTGTGCCTGCCGGAAACTTCAGCTTGGTAGCCTTACACCAGGACGTATGGAGCCACCAAGGGGTCATGATGAGATTTTTTTTTTCAATACGTTTCATTTGTTTGCATTCCCTCCCTATGCTTTTGTGTTACTCTGCAATACTTTGCCATTATCTTGCAATACTTTTCTACTTCTGTTCCCTCTGAGCCGTCTGTCTGTTTCTTCTCAGCTGCTCCCAGCGCAGCGGTCTCTTGATCTGAGAATGCGTTAAGGTTTTCTTTCACTAATCACATAACCGTGCCTATTGAGCTGTAGCACTTTATCAGAAGAATTGATGCCCAGTTCAAAGTAAAACTCAGTGAGCTGATCCACTCTGGGGCGCTGTGCTGGTAGCAGCTGAGTGGACATAAACCTGTGAGGAACGGAAGTGGAAAAGTATTGCACGGTAACAAGAAAATATGCAAATTTATTGCGAGAGAACCCAAAACATATTGTGAGGTAATGCAAACTATTGCAAGGCCAAGGCAAAAGATACTGCGAGGATACTCAAAACACAAAAAACAATCTCGCCATGCGCTTTCACAAATAACTGTAATCATGCAAAAAAAATTGCATAATTTTATGCTGACATAATCCACCTTGTGTTATTTTGTTTTTCTGTGCAATGCAAGCTGCATCCGGTGATGTGGATTAGCAGGAGAGCACGTAGCGACTGATGAGGATATTTCACCACTTCGCACCCTTAAAAAGTTAAATTTTGCTTGACAAGGTAGAATCAGACAGACACTGTAGGCTGAAGGCTTTGTGTGTTATTCTCCAAACATTTGTTTTATTTGTCAAGTTCTTTCCCACGGTACCCCTTACCTTATTAAAGAGATATGTCGAATACTCAATTCTGATTGGTCAGTGAAGGCAAAAAGACATTAGCAGGGTTAGCCTCGGTTAGCAGAGTTACTGGGCTCTGTGGACGGGGGACAGTGGAGCCCTCCTCCAGGTGAGCGCCTCACCTCACTCGCGGCCTGCTTGTCGTAAGCGAACGTAGCTACATGGCAACCTTGAAACATAAACACAACTGCAAAACTGTCAAAAAACTGCAGTTTAATTTCTCAGCTTTCAATACAGATATCGGTATGGAAACAGCTCCACAAACTAATGCAATGTGTTTTTCTCTTAGTGGAAGCTGGTAGGACCATACAGCTGTAAATGATATATGATTATTTCTGTCAATTGACTGACTTGTTTTGTTGGGTAAACCTGTGTGATAAGTGGGATAATCCACTCTGAGGTGTGCTTCTATTGAAAAATAATGAGCAGAACCTCGGCGGCGGTCATTATTCTTCAATAGCAGAACCTCTGGGAGGGGATTATCCCTTACATATCAAATAAAGGCAATTTTTTTGATTGATGCTCTGTTAATATTTGGCGTCTTTGAAGCTCTGTTTGTTGCCTTATGTTACCTCGAAAGCTAATGAAAATTGATTGTCAGACGTTTGAAGCTGATGCAAACTGCCAGTTGGCATTCAAATGAAGCTCTGAGTGCAGCTTCAGCAGGAAAACAGTCCTCCTCACCAACTCAGTCAACACTTTTATGTTGGAGTGACCGCTGCTTCACACCAGTATCACCAGTGTCACAGCCCTGTCTGCAAGTGTGGATCTTCTGAATTGCATGAATTTATCTTGCTCCAGTTATCGGACCCCTTCAGTGATTATTGAAGAGATCAAAGCCAAAGCTGTGGTCTTATAATGTAAGATAAAAAAAACAAACAAACAAAAAAAACATCTTTCTTCTCTGCACCACCTTTTGTGTCTCCCCTGATTAAACGTCATGGCTGGTCTTTGAAACTGTGATTTAACTCAACTCCTTTTTCCTGTATTGCTGACATAAATGATTTGTCTGCTTCCTGAAACTGTGCATGTAAAATATGTGGTATTGTTTGATGTTGTTGTTGATGATGATGATGATGATGATTTTGCCTGAAATTCAGCAGGAACACCTTGCTCTAACTGCGCTTTGTTTGTGATTTAATAATTTTGCATAATAAAAATAAACCTAATTTCTAACTTAGCGCTGTTAACAATAGTGAATATACATATTTATTTTATCATATTAGCATTTAACTGAATTTTCTAAATATTGCAGTGGAATCTCAGCGGTTTAAAAAGACGAGTGCATGTGAGAGGAAGATAAACACCACCCTCCTCGCCTCGCTCCAGCTCGAGCTGTTAGCATCAGACACTTTTACATTCACACAACATCGTGTCGCAGTGCTGCAACTGCAATGACAACTCCCCTCATTCATGCCAGCAAAGTTTTGGGTCTGGCTCAAGAAAGCAAACACAATTACCAAATCAATTATGTTCTGCTGATTACTCTTGATTTATAATTACCAAGCTCGGGGCCCGGTCCGCTTTTTAACATTAATTCAATAAGCTTGTTTGTGCTCCGCGCAGGCTGCCGGCTGCTGATTGGCTGTCGGGAGGCTGTGCAGGTGCGGGTCCTCGGCCCCATTTCACGAAGCCGTCCTTTTTTTCTGACTGACAAGCAGCCCTTTAAACACACTCACACACGGCTGGATCGGCACTCTGTGGTGGCGACAGTTTCCCCAGCGTGTTGGCCAGCAGTCAGACAGGCCAGACCAGAATGGAAAGATTAACCAAAAAAAAAATTTCTGGCCGGACGGGAGTACCTCAGATCAGCTCAGGAGCGCGGCTGGGTGGAAGGGATGGGCTAAAATCATCACTGTGGCATTACAATGATATGAAAGCCAATATTGCCACTTGGAGATCAGTAAAGAATTTCTGATTCTGATTCTGATTTTGTTTTGGCATCGATATCTGATTTCCCATGGCCTTCTTAGGTATTTAAAAATGTGTACACCAAAAAGTATTTGGTGTCTCCCTTCCAGCTGTTGAAGGCTAGGTGTCCCACTTCGCTTATTTAAAGGGATGGGAATCTAAACTATGTCATTTTTCATTCAAATGTTTTATCATCATCATTGGTAGCAGAAAACAAAATGAAACCATGAGAATCTGAAGTCCTGCTGGTCGTTTCCTCCTGACTCAAACGCACTGTTTTGCCCTGGGAAGGATTAAAAAGTTTCTCTCCCACGAAAAACCGTCTTTAGTTTCTGCTCCTCCCGCCCCCATTTGATTGACTTTTTCCAAAGCTGTGGTATCAGAGTTGGACAAGACGCACTGACAGATATCTGCTATAAACAGTCTAGGTAGGAAATGAGCAGAGGAGCTTCAGTCCAAAAAATAAATAAAGTTCTTTGAGGCAAATTTAACAAATTAATTTATTCTTTTAGTCGCACATTTTACAAACCTCACCATGTCACAGCGTAATGTCGCCTCTTAGCTTTTTAGCTATAATTCTGCCTTGAAGTGCTGCTGACCAAACAAAGTGGTAAATACGACTGGGTAACTCTAAAATGGGACGTAATAAAGTTGGGATTTTCTGTGAAACCCGAGTTGCTGAGATGTTTCGTGGAAGACATGCTGGTGGTGACGGGCTTTGTTATCATTTTTTACTGTCTGGCGGACGAAGGTAGGCAGGCATGGAAGGGTGCAAAGGAGTAATTTTGTCTAGAGCGCCAACATAGGTAGAGCCGGCACTGTTTGGATATTTGAGAGGCACTCTTGCACTTTTGCTACGCCAGTATTAAGACACTCAAACGATATCTTGTTGTTATTATAACTGTGTTATTATGACAGTGACAATTAAGTACTGTATTGTATTGTAATGAAAACTTTAATTTTATGCCTGACGCCTGTGAGTGTGAGTATCTGAGGTCATGGTTGGCCAAGGCCGTTAGTTTTCCCAGTGCTCCCCTTTAATAACACACTCATAGAAACACTCCACATCTTCAATTTATTCTGTTCCATTTAAAACCTTCACAAATTAGACTTTTCAGAGCAGGGATAGAGTTTCTGAGTGATTAAGGATTAAGTGATTCAGGAGTAGTAGCTGCAGCAACAGAGAACACTACTTTATAATCATTTGAGACAACCATGTTTCAAATTCACTCGAATTAGGAGGAACTGCCTACACTTGTAGACTACCTGCGCCTCTCTCACCGTTAGCTAATCGAGCGAGCGAAATCAAAAACATCCTATCAGGGAAATCTGAAATATTTTAACATCTTTTCTCATGTGGCATTCACACTAGGTGGGTTTCAATCCACCTGTTTTTATTTGCATTTTCAATTTGCGCATTAAAAACCCAAATGGAAACACTGAAAATTCAAACAAATCTCCAAATATCGCAAAAAAAGGATTTTCTCTTGGGGGAGGTGGAAAAGTTGGTCGATAAAAGGAAAACGTGAATAAGTTGCTATGGAAACAGTTTTAGCGAATAAACGGTTCATAATCACGTGACTTCCGCTTCACTGTACAGAGAAAAGATGACAACAGCCGGTCTGTTTGGACCGAAGAAGAGACTTTAACTTTTCTTGAACTGATTAAAGAAAACATTATTAATGCAAACAACAAAGTTTTGATTTTTGACTGATGCACCTGTAACACGTCATCACGTTGCGCCCTCTTCTTCTGCAGTGGTATAATTTCACCTGGCTGGAGAATTAGCGCCACCTATTGCTCACCTCAATGAACCGACTCCAAATATTCGTAACAGAAGTGGATGGAAACGCATGTAAATTCGCATTTTGTTTTGCCGATTTTCTGAAAATTCGGTTAAAATTTGCGATATATTTGGATGGAAACCCAAATATTGTGGCGGCAGGTGGTAGTTGGCAAACTGGACACTGAAACTTCAGGTGGAACAGGTGTCCTCCTTTGTCTTCCTTTCTCTCTTACTTTTGTCTTACCGCTCCTGCCTTTGTTTTTCAACTGATTGATTGGTTTTATCTCGTAGTATTTGCACTCATTTTTAATTGCACATCTTAAACTTTTGTCTTTTCACCTTACTGTAAGCACTTTGAGCTATACCGCCTGTATGAAAGGTGCTATATGAATAAAGTTTATTATTATTAATATTATTAACACCGTCTACAGCATTTTCGAAAATGCATTTTATCCACACGAGACCGCAGCAACACTATGAGCATGTGCAAAGAAGCTGAGGAGCGACTGCAGTAGTTTGTTGCCAGCCCAGATTTAGCGACAAATTCAAGAGCAAATTCGGTTAAAAACGTCTTAAAAGCGTTGAGCGCTGAAGGGAAAAGGAAATGGAATGGTCACATCTGGACAGAGCAGGAGGCTGAGCTTCTTCCAAAAGTCACAAATGAACACGAAGTTGTTGAAAATAACATCGTCAGTGTGATAAAAAAAAAAAAAAAATCCTGAAAAACCTGATGTATATGACGTGATACATGTCTTCTGCCCCCTGGTGGATCATCTGTGCACTGCAGTCAATCAGTGACCCACTTGTGGTTTTGGATATTTTTGCCAGTTTTGAAAAAGTTAGGGTGATCTGATGTAGGAGCAGTGGAGCTTCAGTGTAGCAGATACAGAATATGTACAACACTGTCATACAATACAGAAAAACATATCTCATGTTTTAAATCACTTGAGGAAAGTTTTAAAGGAAACTCAGAGTTTAAGGGGTCAGAAATATTTTGTTCTGTATATTTCTGCTGTTCACAATAAATTGCAACAAATTCCAGATTAATCAAATACGATACTAAACAAAACTCATCTATGATAACTGTTATTTCCCTTCTTTTTTAATTTGTCAGAAGGTTCAATAAATACTCAACAAATATATAATTTTCTGGCAATTATTTAATGGTTCAGGCTTTACAGGGTTAGTTTGCACCACTGGCGGGACAAAAATTCCACCCAGTGAGCATTTTCCATACATTGTCTTTGCATGGCTAGGGTTAGAAAGTTATGTTTTCTAAAAAATAAATTAAAAAAATAAAGTAGCCTAAGTCCAACTTGATATCTGGCAAAGGAAATGCACACCTGCTTCTATCGTCTCGTTCACCAGTGAAGATAAATCAGAAACGTCTTCATCTGATGAATAATTCTGCACTGCCAGATTTTTGGTTTGGCTGCGCTTTTCCACTTCCCTTATTGGCTTCCTGGTCATTTGCAGTGGGAATCATATTTAATACTTTGTGCAAGAACTAATCCATCAGCGACGGCAGTATGGCATCGTCATCAGAAGGTTGTGGGTTTGATTCCTGCGCCTTGTCTGTGTCCAACTCTCTCCAGCTCCAGCTCGGAGTCGAGCCGAGCATCTGCTAACACTTTTTTCTCTCTTTACAGTTCATTTTATTAAAATGACAGCTGGGTTCTCATTTTGTCCATAGATTTGTGCATTTAGCTTGGGATTTATCCAAATGCCAGCTTGTTTCTTTTCTACGAAGTCCAGCGACCAGAACTACACAGACAACAGTGAAAATGCGTAAAGTCAATAGAATTTGCATGTTGTCTTCATGTTCTCGTCATGTTGTCTTCATGTTGTCTTCATGTTCTCGTCATGTTGTCTTCATGTTCTCGTCATGTTGTCTTCATGTTCTCGTCATGTTGTCTTCATGTTCTCGTCATGTTCTCGTCATGTTGTCTTCATGTTCTCGTCATGTTGTCTTCATGTTCTCGTCATGTTCTCTTCATGTTGTCTTCATGTTCTCGTCATGTTGTCTTCATGTTCTCGTCATGTTCTCTTCATGTTGTCTTCATGTTCTCGTCATGTTGTCTTCATGTTCTCGTCATGTTCTCTTCATGTTGTCTTCATGTTCTCGTCATGTTCTCTTCATATTCTCTTCATGTTCTCTTGGTGTTCTCGTCATGTTCTCGTCATGTTCTCCTGGGTTTCCAACACCGTAAACTCAGACCTGTCCATAGATATAAGTACAAATACAAGTGTGTGTTTGTGTGTGTGGTAACCCTGTCCAAGGTGTCTCAGTTCATGCAGGCGACGAAAATGAATGGGTAACTTCTTTAAATCAAATGAAATATTGAGAATATGCACATCTCTATATAGGCATAATGTCATTTCATGTGTTCTTTTGTATTGTACCAGTTTGTACCGAATGATTTATCGAAACTGCTGTAGAAGTTGATTTGCCTTTGGGGTAGTCTGATGTCCTGCGACGCCAAACAGTTTGACTTGGTTTGAGTCCACAGCGTGAAGACAGTTACTCCGCACCGCCTTGACCTAAAGCTTTAAATCTGCTTCAGATTTGCTGAATACACACGTGAGCTGTTTCTGATGACTAGACTCACGCTTTGTGACTGTTGTTGTGCAAAGTGAATGTAAACTGAAGACTGAATTTTGAAAAAAAAAAAAAAAAAAAAAAACAGTCG
>OMLB01039381.1:0-11852 GCA_900302555.1 Myripristis jacobus | reverse complement strand
GCTATAGATGGACCAGGTGTCAGATGATGAGTTGGACCATGGGGCGGAGGAGGACAGCGATAAGGAGGATCAGGACCTGGACAAGATGTTTGGAGCCTGGCTTGGCGAGCTGGACAAGCTCACACAGGTTAACACACCCTCACTCTCTCTCTCTCTCTGTCTCACACACACACACACACAGATTCACACAGGTAGAAAAGAACAGAGAGAGGAAGGGGCTGTATCCATAGCAACCTTACACTGCTAATCCCGTCTCCCTCTACTGTATCCTAGCAACTCCCTTCCCACCACCACCTTGTATCGTGTATTTGTGTGTGTATGCGTGTGAATGTGTGTGTGTGTGAGTGTGTTTGTGATAGACTTGGGAATCTAGCAGTCATGCATAATAGATACTTATATCCTGTGTTTTGACTATGAACTGTAAGCAAGCGTGTGTGTGTGATTTTTGGCATGTGTGCACCTCGATTTACGCCTTTGTGTATGCCCTTATCTTTCTCGGCGTGTGTGTGTGCGTGTGCGTGTGTGTGTCCTGTAGAGTCTGGACGATGGCAGGCCCCAGAAGGCATTGCAGAAGCCCCCTCTCAGGCAGGAGACCAACATGGCCAACTTCTCCTACCGCTTCTCCATGTACAACATCAATGGTGAGACTCTGAACTGGCACATGTCAGTCAGTCACATCCTGTCCACACCAGCAGAATAACAATGAATACATACAGTCAGAATTTTTTATTTATTTATTTTTTTAAGTGGAGGGAGAAGCAGCAGAGGCAGACCTGCTGGATAATGTGACATATTATAAATACTATGTACATGTCCTTCCATACATTCATATGTCAAATGTAAGATAACAGTTGTGCTATAAAGTTATAAATTATTATAAATATAATACTATGAATCACATTTTACTATCAATTAATCATTACCATGTCAGTTTTATGATATTAATGAAAACAAACTCAGCCCTTGTATGCAGTGAAGATTGGTAGCACCCACAATGATACCTGTGTGATCTCAAGTTGCCGATGGATTTCAGATACATTTTAGGGGGAATTATCCATCATCATCTTGGTTTACTGTTGGTTGTATTGATTATATTCCTAAAAGGTGTATCATTAAACCTTTCTCCTCTTCCCTCTACCCCTCCCTGCTCTCGTCTCTCCACTTTCGTCCCTCCAGAGGCGTTGAACCAGGGAGACACTGTAGACCTGGACGCCCTGATGGCTGACCTGTGCTCCATCGAGCAGGAGCTCAACACCATCGGCAAGCCCAACTCCTCGTCCCGCAGCCAGGGCCAAGCCAAGCAACGGGCTCCTGGGGGCCGCAGTGCCAGCACCAAGCAGAGCAGTGGGGGAGGGAGCAGCAGTGGAGGTAATCCTGCATGTCCTCTCGTGCTTTTATGTATCATATTTGAGTTCATGATCGTGCTTTAAAGGCGCTTCGTGTTGCATTTTTAGCATTTATTAGTCATTACCACAACACCCCTACTTCAGTGAAGTGAAACATAAACAATCCTGGAGATGGGGAGGGCAACACAAACAACAAACAAGTTACCACTGGTTTGAGGCTATCAGTCATTCAGCTTTGCTCTCATTTGTTTAGGGTAATTATACCAAAGTATTGCGATGAATTTCATAATAATATATGTTGATGTTCAAAAATGCAGCATCTTTAAGTTAGAAACTTGTTACATTCAAAGTTGGGAAGGAATGACAAAATTATTTGAAGAGACTCCTCTTCTTATGAAAGAGCCTTAAATTTAGCGAACATTTTATTTTGAAATACAGTGCACTTAGAATACGGTCCCTCTGCTATCCATCTACTGCATGGATATCACCAAATCACAAGATTACAATTCAGTGCCAGAATTTGGGCAATTTACACCAATACTGAAATTCCACAACTCTTGGATTCAAAACAACAAACAAAAATCCCATTCAGAACACACGTCTTTATTTAAATATCAGGATAAACTTAAACAAGTAATCATAATCATTTGAATGCATAGGCTATAATAGAATAAGAACACTTGAGTTATCAATGCAACACTGGCCGATAACCTTCAAGTAAACAACAAAGAAAAAGCCCAACAAAGTGTTTATTTCCAAATAAAAGGAGCTATATGAAATGTTGTGCTTTAAAACAGTAATAAAACAAACAGGCTAAGGCTTTATTAGAGCACTGAGTAACAGAGTGAGGGATTCATTAAGTTGTGTCGATACTACCAATACTAAAATTTTGGTATTGACTTGATATTGATACTTGTGACATCCGTATTTCCATCTGACTTGTGTTTCAACATGCCATCAGGGAGCACCAGCAGCAGCACCCGGGCGTCGCCTGCCAACACGGTTCGAGGCGGCAGCGTCAACACCCGGCCCGTGGCCTCCAACTTCTCCCTGGACGACATCACCGCTCAGCTGGAGAAGGCCTCGCTCAGCATGGACGAAGCGGCTCGTCAGACCTCGTCTTCCTCCTCCTCTTCCTCCTCTTCCTACTCCTCCACCACGCTGCGGCGGCCCTCGTCCGGCTCCTCTGGCGGCGGGCAGCACCGCAGGACGGGCTCGGTGGGCACAGTCAGCGAACAGGAAGCTCCATCCCAGCGCTCCAGTGTAAATTCTGCATGTGCCTCAGCGTCCAGCATGGACTCGCTGGATATCGATAAAGTGCTGAAGGGAGGAGAGGCGGAGGGTCAGAGCGCCTCGAACGCACAGGGACAAGGCCAGACCAGCACCGAGGTACGACTGATGTATTCTGAAAGTAACACACACCCAGGCCAAGGATATCCAATCATTAGACACAGTATGACAGCGATTATATCATCACCTAATGAGGAAGTGGGTGTGTGTGAGAGTGAGAGACTGTATGTGTGTCTGTGCATTACTAAAATGTGCCGAGCAGTCTGTGCATCGAGTTTGGGGTCAATTAAATTTCAGTTCACTCAATGAAAATGCAAAATATAGCTGATTTTCACTGATCAACAACAGAAGTAGCATTCTCACTTCAAGGGAAGATTGAAATATTTGGATTTTTGTGTTTTTCTAGCAAATCCAAATGCAAAATTGGCTGAACTGAAAGGGAATTAACCCCGATGCTGCAGTAACTTGGCTAACAGTTTTCCTGCATGTATAACCCACACAGCACGATGTCTGGGAGAAACCGCATGCCTCAAGTGTAAACTGAGTCAATGCACAATACAGCCTGTGTACTGAGCATTGGTTGGTGGGTTAATGAGTCGTTGGTGAATACGCTGTAATCTCCTCTCATGCTCCCATGTGTGACTTGGATTACGTTGTTAACACCTACTTTTCTTGATCGCCTTTGTCTCCTGACCAAGCATCTTTTGCTCTCTAACCAAAGCTTGAGAGGAGCTGCTTAGACTTTAAATAATAAATAGTGTTTATAAAAATGTCTGTGCTCAGGTGACTTGAAGGAGAGGAAAAGAGTGAGAAAGAGAAAAAATCTAAACCAAGAAAAACAAGAGCATGTCATGACAGTTTATATGCTAACTTACACAGTGTCACGCATGTCCTCCTGTCCTGCTGCATGTGTTTCATATTCTGTGTGTGTGTTTGCATCCTTTCCTGCACCTGTGCTCTCTGTCCACACACACCCTGCACTTCCTGACTTCCCAGCATGTCACACTGCGACGGGCCAATGGTAAGACGGCCAGACGGCAGCTTGACTTCACCTCGGGAGAGAGGGAAGTGGATCATGCCACTGTAAGTGTGTGTGCATGTGAGTGTATGCCTGCATGTATGCATGCATATGTGCATATGTGCACTTGCACAAACCAATATAGGGCTGCACACTATGTCATATTCAGCATAATCATGTGTTAGGATTCTCTTGTCAATACTGAAATATGTAATAAAACACAAACGATAAGCTAATATTTTGCAAAATTGTCAGGATAGATGTGTCAGCCATAGTCGTGCAGCCCTAGGTCTGTGTGTTATGTGTGCACATGTAACCAGGAGCCTAAAAGTGTGTATGGTGTGTAAGAGAGATTGTATGTTTGTGAAAGTAGCTGTAGACTATAGGCTCTGTAGGTAGCCACAATGCACAATAGGTGTGTGTGTACATACTCCAGTCTATGGCAACCAGGTTTGTTTTGCAAATATCCACTCTCCATAATCATTGCTTCTCCACCCACAGTTGCAGCTAATGACAGCCACAAAGTGCTCAGCGCTCCAGCTATGGAATCTGCTCTCGCTTCCACGCTGCTTTACATAAACAGATCAAAACCCTGCGATTAATAAGCCACCAAGAATCATCTGGCACTGACTTCTCTATATTTTGTCTCTTCTTCTACTCTCTTTTTCCCCTCCCTCCCCCCTCTCCTCACCCAAGCACTCCTATCTGGACCGAGAAACCTCGCTCATTCTGAAAAGCATAGCTGGAAAGCCCTCTCACCTCCTGACCAAGGTGACTCCCTCATTCACTCTCGCTTCTCTGGTTTTCTCACGTGCAGCTGGACTGCTCCCCGCTCCTCCTTTGCATGTGGTGTAAAGGAAAAATCCACCCGAAAACAATGAAATATAAACAGCTACTGGTGGTGTACCTCGCATTTCTTAGCAAATTTTATTTTAGTGTCTGTCACCACAGATTTACTATTTTGCGCTGACGTTCAACAGTCGTACAGGAAGAAACTGGTTCTAAAAGAGATGCCAGTTTATCTGCTGATGGTAGCCTCCGTAGACCAGAATGCAATGCAGCGACATGACGTGTTGCATTTTGAGAAAAGGGTGCAGCTTGCTTTTTTTCTTGGCTGGAAAACGGCCTGCTCTGCTACCGCTATTGCTACGATCACCTCTACAAACAACTAACAACTGAATACAACAAGTGCAGGCCTGTTCTCAGGGGCTCGGTGAAAGGCACTCTGGGAAGTATGGGAAATCGATAAGTGAAGTAAAAGTGGTTGAGCCAGGTTGAGGAAATGCGGGTGTACACCAAAAATAAATTACGGGCAGTTCATCACAAAGTAACTGCTGGAAACGCACTGAACATCACAGACTGAGGTCTAACCGTGTCAGAGGGTGGATTTTAACTTATCTGTTGTTTCACTTCTAACTGCTTGCATGCTGATAGATTTGATAGACTCTGTTGCTTATTTTCATCTTTTCCCCCACTCTTTAGTCTCTGTCATCCCTCTCTACATGTAACTATGTGTTTGTTTGCACTGAGAAGTTTGGGACAGGGGTGGGGAAAAGTTTTTGTGTTATGTGCATGTATGTGTGTCCCACTTGAACCTGGATTATTTATCATCCACTGAGGGTATCACTTGTAATATATGTAAGTGATATCCTTGGTGGATGTTTGGAAAAACTGGTGTGTAATGCAATTTGCCGTCAAACACATTGAATATGAGCTCAACAGTGCTCTTTCTGCCACACACGCAAGCACAGGATGAGGAAAAATGCATGCGTGTCTGGTCCACATGTGCCTCAACAGGAATTTCAATCGGAGTTGCTTATATGCAGTGCGGTGTTGTGTTCTCTTTGAAATAATTACCATGTTTGTATGAACTAATCCTCTTTGGCTTCAGAGTGTGAGCCTGTTGTCCATCTGTGACCCTGTATTCAATACATGCTTCACCTTTCACCCCCTTCTCTCTCTGTTCCTGTGGCTCTCGCTTTCTCTGTTTTTCTTTTTATCTCCTCATCTCTGATGCCCTTTCATGTCTTCCGCCCCATTATACCACTGCTGCCTCTTCCCTTTTCTCGTTTCACATCTCATCCATTATTTTAGATCTCTCTCTCTGTCTTGTCCTCGCTGTACCATTTGTTCGTGCTGCTATCATTGTTAATCTAAGCCCCCATCCGTCCTCCACTCTTTGTCTTACTGTAAAGCCCTTGGCGGCGGTCAGCTTTCCCAGCGACTGTATTGGTTGCAGCCCTTGGCTCCCGTGCAGAGCTTATGCCTATCAGATGTGTGCAGATCTGCGGTTTTGAAACTGGCTGCCGTCTTATTGTGATTTATCCTGCCGTCACTGCACGGCAAGTGGCCAAGTGCAAGGCAAGGGATTCCAAGTGCTGCAGATGATGAACGCCAGGGTCTTTTTAAATCTCGCTGGGGCTCACCAGCCCGAGGACGATGAGTTCAAGAGCAACAGGGCTCGCCGCTGCTCTCAGATATTAGCACAGATCTGGAAAAGTCTGGAAGATGAGTTTGAAAGATTGCAGGCCTTGAAAGACCTCTGAACACATTGCAGTCTTTAATATCTCACTCTGAAAGATTGTCATTACCGACTAAGAGCGTGGAATTGCAGTTATTTTCCACAACCTTTCCAACCCTCTTCATCCTTTTGAATATAATATTGATGCCAGCAAAGAGGCACACTGGTTAATTGGTGCATCTTTAGGTTTGGCTCACTCTCTCTGTAATAACCACACAATTCATCTGCCCTCTGATTTTAGAGCCAGAATCTTTGGGGCAGTTACAATATCTTCCATTCTTTTTCTAGTGGAAAAACGATGGCGTTACTCCAATGGAGCTGAGGGCTATTGGTTTCTGTGTTTGGCATATAGGCTGTCAGTCTGTCCGTGTATGCAGAGGGCATTTAAATGGTTTAGAAAGTGGCAGAAGGGAGATTGCCTGCGGCGTACAGACTGTGAAGGAGTTTGTGTGTTAGTGTTACACTTTCCGCAGAAATGGAGAGGAAGAGAGAGAGAGAGAGAGAGAGAGAGAGAGCGCGATCACTCGGACTCACAAATTCTCTCCCTCCTCGCTCTGTCCGCAAAATCAGAATACTGAATGAGTGTGGGATGTTTGGGAACAAGCGAGGAGGGAGAGAGTGGAAAGACTTCAAAGGGAGAGGGTGCCAAGATTTATTTTTTTCTAGGCTAGGCAGAAAAGCCTTTTAAAATTGACTCTGGTGTGGATGAGTGTGCAAGTGGAAGGGAAAGCGCCTGCGGAATAGAAATCGGACTAATGTGTAGTGAAAAGCTGGGTGTAGTGTCGAGAGAGAGAAGAATAGAGAAGAGAGAGAGATGTGGAGGGTTTGCACTCACATTCATGGGGCTAAACCAACAGTGTGACTCAGATTGACTCGACTATAATCTGCACAACTCCCGTGACCCCCTCTCTCTCTCTCATTCACACACACATACACTTGTGTGACTAAAAGCCTGCCACTGTGTGTTGGCTAAACAGAGCGTTTGCGATATTGCATTAGTGTGTGTGTGTGTCCTCAAGTCGGTCATGTGGAAAGGTAGTCTGGGTCAAGGAGGGGGGTGCCCGAGATAAGAGGCTTGGAGCCTGCTTACCCCCCATTCGCCCTCCCCCATACACACACACACACACACACCGCTTCAAATATTCAGAGCCTTAGCTTCGCATTCCCCTAAATGCCATCCTCTGTCCTTGTCACTGTAGTTCAGCCATGGGCCCAGTGTTGTTCAGGTCTCCCCGCCCCGTCCCAATTGGCTAAAGGGAAGAGGGTCTGGCGAACGGGGCTCACTGGTTGGCTGACCCAGCACTCTACTATTTTTGTGGGGATTATGTTCCATCAATTGGGCACGCTCCCAAACCTCTGCATCTGTTACAGACAGACACACAGAGAGAGAGAGAGAGAGGGAAGCAAGGAGGAAGAGAGGGTCGGGGGTTGGAAGAGGGAGGGGCCTCCCACCCTCCTCCCTGCTGTCTCACTTGGGGTTTTAGTCAAGTTGTGCTCCATCTCGTGCGCACATGTGAGTGTGTGTGTGTGTGTCAGTGAACCTACGCTGTCACAAAGTCCCAACGATTAGCACAGTCCTGGTTGGCTCGGCTGCTGTCGCCGAAGATGTTGCTGTCGTCGAACATTGTTGAGTTTGGTCTTCACACTTTGAGGATGACTGTGGAATAACTCTTCATATCTTACAGTTATTGGTGGCAAACAGGGAAATTCAGTTTCCGCTGATGTCTGATTTGTTTTGATGCTCTGGTGGGAAAAGCAAGCGAGGAACGGCGACTGTTTTCCTGTAAACAAATTTTGGACACATTTGGATCTTTCCTCGTTTTGTTGACACCAGCCTCTGAGTTGGACGTCTGCAGGAGTGTCATTGTGTCTTTGAGTAGAGGGCACAGAGGCTTTATGAACTGATCTTATGCTCATCCGCAGCCTGTCGCCCTTTGGGGATCCTCCACTATTGTTTCCCTTCTGCTGTATAAAGAGATCAAAGGGAAATCGCTGCCGCTCTGTACGAATGCAGTATGGAACTATAGACGATAAGTGTAGCACCTCATTTGATTGAGCACTGGACGAACGTCATGGTAGCGCTGGTTTAGGATCACGGCGCCAGGCTTACTTGCGTCTGACAGAACGCTCACACACGTGATACGACTCGCATACACACACTCAACCTGCGAAATGGAGGTGATGGCTTCTTGTTGGAGGGGGCAGGTAAGCGATTCTTAAGCCATGAATGGAAATGGATTCAGCTTTGCGTTTGACACCGTGCGCCGGAGATGTGTGCGTTTAAATGCCTGTGAAGGGTGTTTGCTAATTGATGAGGTTGTGCGTGCATGATGTCTTATTCTAGCCAGAGGAATGCTGAGAGACATGAGTGGAGAAGATGAGGAAAGGGCAAGAAATCAAAAGACTCCCACCGGTTTATATGGGGTTTGTGTGTGTGTGTGTGTGTGTGTGTGTGTGTGTACGCATTTTTGTCATGGTGTGTGTGAGAACTGTATTAACTATGCTTCGTCTATGTCCATTTAGGAGGAACAGGCTGCCAAATTGAAGGCAGAGAAGATCCGAGTTGCCCTGGAAAAAATCAAGGAGGCACAAGTCAAAAAGGTAGGACTACCTCTTCCCTTTGTCCACACTCACACACACACGCACATGTACACACACACAGTGTCTCTTACAGTCCATACTGTCTTGCATTTAATTGCTGTCATGTCGTATTCACTGCAAGCTGCATTTCTTTGTGAACTTCATTCACAGTGAGGCAGTGAAGTGCAGAGAAAATAGGTCATTGCAGTGTTTGATTATATGTGTGTGTGTGTGTGTGTGTGCGCGCATGTCTGCTAGAGAAGGGAGCGAGAAATCAAAAAGCAGGCTCCAGAAAAAGAGAGGGTGTGTACTGTAAGACAATCCAGACACATTCTGCATGAGATGCCTTATTTATCAATTTTTGAGGGGGTGAACAGCTGAGACACTTTGCTCCATTGAGAACCATAGTGTGTGTGTGTGTGCGTGTGTGTGTTGGTGGGGGTGGAGGAGGGTTGCTCTTTGGGAAGTGAGTATACGGCTCCACAGGCAGGCCATTTTCACCAGTGTTTCCGCCAGTGAATGACCCGTCTCTGTGAATGACCACAACGGCGCTGAGCAGAATGGTGTCCTTTTATCCGCGGTGAATAGTTTGTGTTTCGATGAACAGGAGGCGACTTGACACTGCCAGCGACATACACTATGACAAGAGAAACCCGGGCATAGCTGCCACATAGAAAACCATTCATCCAGCACAGTAGATGACTGTGGTGTGTTAAATTGTAAGTGTTGTGCCTGTCAGTGTTTGAGATGACCAGCCGTGGCTCATAATCGACTGTACGGTATATTGTGTCCATGAAGCGGCTGTCCAGACAATGAAGACAGAATCCTTTTGTTTGGGCTGTAGATTTTGGATTTGCTCTTATTTGTGAGGAGGAGTCGAGCAGCAGGATTTTGGTCTGATTCTACCGTTTTTGCAGACTAGGGGGATTTTTGGGGTCTCTCCTGTGAGAAATGTAGGTCAGACTCCCCAAGCCTGGGACTCGCAGCCCTCCCTGCGCTCTCATTGGCTCAGACACCCACTCTTTCAGCTGCACCGACATGCTGATTGGATATCCGGGTCCCGGTGGGAGGGGATTAGCGGGAGGCCACGGATTTATGGGTTTTATTTGGTTTCACGACAGGATGCGGCTGTGCGACGCAGGATTTGGCACATGTGTGTTTGTCACGTTCAGCTTAGTTTGAGCCTGTCTGGTATGGAGGCCATTTGGTCATCCTTGGATGGAAAATATTGGCTATATTAACTGGGTATTAGGCTTTGGTGGCTGTGTACAGTACAATGTGACTCCAATTTCAAATACTCCAGATAAGCCTCACAAATAAATAATTGGACTGAATGCATCTAGCCAATTTAAATAATTATTTTTTTCATCTCCATGCAGCTTTTCAGCTTGAGATGGACCATCATCACAAGATCTTAAAAACTTTATTGGTGTGATGAAATCATTGGAGGTTACATGTAAATTGTGCCTGCCTCTTAATATTATGATAATGTTTCAGTCACTGCAGCAGCATTAGGTGTGCTGAGGTAAAACTGTATCATTACACAAATATTGACCCTGGAGTATTTAAAGGAATGTACCAAGGCATTTAGGAGATTGTCTCATTTCTTAACTTATGTGTTAAGTGATAAGACACCAAAATAATGTGTCCTTAATCGATTGAATCGATCGATGAACCAGAAGGGACTACTTTCCCTGTTGCCATAGGAATTAAATGTGGTTAGTGGAAGTATATTCTAAAAATAACCTTGAGACATTACCTGTATCGAGCAAATATATATATATTATTTATCTTGTAATAAACACCAACTTTTACTCATTTCAAAATATATCTTTTAATTATGGATCATGTTTTCCAACTATCGCTCAACACAGTGTATGGGTAAATAACAGAGTAAATTACTGGAAACACATGACTGATTTTGATGCTTATCGTCTAATAACGCAGTCGACCGACGGGCTGGTCTTTAACCATCACTCTCTTTCCTCCGTTCCCAGCTGGTGATCAGGGTCCACATGTCGGACGAGAGCTCCAAGACCATGATGGTGGACGAGAGGCAGTCAGTCAGGCAGGTGCTGGACAGCCTGCTGGATAAGTCGCACTGCGGCTACAGCCCAGACTGGTCTTTGGTGGAAACCATCAACGAACTGCAGATGGGTAAGGGAGGAGCGAGGGACAGTTTACGCCACACCTGAGTCAAATAAACACTGTTTATGGTTGGCTTTAGTCTACGAGTTGGGTGTGGCTCGCTGCAAGGAGTAATGCAGTAACTGTCATAAAGTTCAGACCGCAGTAGAGAAGTACTCCCTTGTCAATTTGGTGTATTTTTCTGTGCCTGAAAACATACCTGTCGCTGGATTGTCCTTTAATCAGATCTAGTTTACCTGCTACAACCCTGACTCACATGTTTGTCAGCAAAGTAGGTGACAAATGTAAACTGTAATTATCTTTCATCTGTGAAGAGTTGATGTTTGTGCCTGCAGGCTAGTCAAACTCGCTGTTAAAGGTCCTGCCCCACCCAAAAGAGCAAAATTCCCCAGAGGGAGGAAATTAGGTGCATGTTTGGCAAGTCAGCAGTACAAACTGCACGTGTCATACCTTTTCTGCATCTCGTTCTCACTCCCTCTCTTCGACGTCTCAATTTTGCATTCTCAGAGCGGATCTTTGAGGATCATGAGAATCTGGTGGAAAATCTGTTAAACTGGACCCGAGACAGTCACAACAAGCTCATGTTCATCGAACGCATTGAGAAGTACGCCCTTTTCAAGAACCCTCAGGTGACTCTCCATTTCATATTTGTAAACACACACACACACACACACACATAGACACAGGAAAGTGAGAATATCCCATCCTCTCAATACACTCAGTGGCTGCTCTGTCTGTAAATGGTTAAAGCATATGCCATGTGCATAAACACATCGTTTATGCATGCTGAGTGGCTACAGAGCCTAGAGAGCTAGAGAGAGTGAACCAGAGTGTGTGTGTGTGTGTGTGTGTGTGAGGGGTTGGAAGTAGGTCAAAGCTTTAAGGAGTGAGTAAAGGTGAATAATTTATTTAACATGAGAAGACGAGGTGAAGCAGCTTGCCCTGCCCT
>OMLB01039369.1:3558-13660 GCA_900302555.1 Myripristis jacobus | reverse complement strand
AGCAAGGGACCTAAAAAAAAACCCAAAACTACAGGGTGGACTAGGTAGGCTATACCTCTAATGGTCACTTCATGTTTCAGATCTGATCTCTCTGCACATCACTGATCACAAACAAACATTATAAAGCTATGGTGTTTTTTTCTTAACATACCGAGATATAAACACAGTTTTGCAATATCATATAGTGAACCATGAGGAGATAAAAATACCATAAAGTGTCATAAGAGCATCATAAACTCATTATTGGGTACCACAGACTCACTTGTAGTCCTTTTAAAGAATGTTATGATACTGCAAAAAATCAAGCCAATTTTGTTGACTTTTCAAAGAACACACTACATCAAATACACCATCACTCCCTAGGAATATTATTATTATTTTATTTTACATTTTCCTATTTATAAATTGTATATGTCCATTTGAGAAGTCATTTGTTATTCTTGGTTTCAGTGGCTGTCAAACTGCAGCTCAGGGATACTTAAGAGGGTCCCAGGGGATCTTGAGCCAAAAAGTTTAATTTCTTAGTCTAATTTAGTATTATTACTCTTGAGATAATACAAGAGGCTGACTATTGCAGCTGTGATCATAGATAGTCAATATTACCTCTCCAGGGTTTTATTTCTGCACCCTCAGTGTTACAAGGTATACGGCTGTGCACCAGTTAGCACATAAAACATTTTTTATTTTGTTTTGTGAGAAAAAGGTCACTTGGGGGGGGGAATAATTAAATATATACATATTATTCTTAGAGCTGTGTCAGTATTCCTGCTAACAGATATTATATTTCGTCAAACAGGCCTTCCATGTAGTCTGCAAGTTGACCAGACATGAACTGTTCTGTGAGAGAATCATATGTTTGCCTGAATTAATTTTCTGTCCCTGGGAGATGTGAGTGATTGACAGGCATTTCCAAATGATGGGAGATAGCCTTTGAAGTTCAGGCGGTAATGACCAAAGCCGAATAAAACAGCTGTAGAATGTTAAGCAGGCGATGGAAATGTGAGGTTAAGCAGACTTAATCAAGGTTGTGACGGCAAGACTTTGAACTCGGTAGGGTTGTAATTTCTAATTGACGCGAGGCTTTAGTGATGGATAGAGAGAAATGGGTTTGAAGAACAAGTCGGAATCATGAAAACGAATCGTGCAGGCTTATACTTCTACCACAAATGGTGATGAAATCCCAAAAGAGAGCGAAATTAAAAAAAAAAAAAAAAAAATGTTGGTTTGTCTGATCTAGCCTCTTCTGGTCATTCAACTGAGCTACAGAGTGGCCCCATTCCAGCTCAGCTTTTGAATATTGATTTAATTGTCTGTTTTTGTGACAGACACATACATCACTGGCAGGACTGGTCAATCCCAACTTGGCAGGCGTTGTCTCTGCATTATTTCCAGTGCTTGACATATGGTCAATCAAAAAAAAAAAAAAAAACAACTTTGAACAACTCTGTGTGCGTGTGTCTGTCTGTGTTAGATTGTGTCTGCTTTTTATGTGAAATATTGCACACACCTATGAATGCAGGCTATTTTTACAATGCATTACTTCATATTTCCACAACCCAGATTTGTCACTTTGGAGTTCCACTGAAACAAAATGTTGCATACACTCCTCAGAGGAAAAAAAAAAGGTCTCAATGGCTCTTTGTATGCTACTTCAAAATGGGCTGTGTTTCATCAGTCACAGTGATGATTTTAGTCCCTGTAATGGCGCTGTAGCCTATCTAGTTTATGACCGGTGACAATACATCAGTGTTCTTTCATTTGGAACCGCATTACTGCATCTGTTAGTTTTGGCAGTTGAGTTCAATGCAGTGCAATTTGAGCAGCAGTGAGTTTTGCTGCAGTCATTTGTCGTCATTTTCATAAAAGTGCAGTTTTGGCGTGGAGGTATTTCTCACAGGACCTCGGGATATTAATGAAGTAATATCAAATAACAATTAAGAAAGGAATAAAAATGGGGGAACAAGTAAAGACTAACAACAGTACTGGGACAGCAACTTCAGCTCTTGATTATGTGCTATACATTATGGCTTTGGCCTGAAAGCAGTGAGGGAAATGTTTCTGTTAAATCCATGTTCAACATTCTGGGTTAAAACAGTGACAACAGCAGCAAAAAAGGTCAATTTAATGTCATTGCCCTAGTGACACCTTTGGCTATGTGTAATTGAAATGTTTTGAGTGTTGCCATCTAGTGCAGTGTGAAGCTCCTGCCCACAGGGAAGGGGACTATATAAAGGCTTGAGTCATAATTGCTTTAGTCTAGGGGTTATGTGACCTTTGAACCACTGGCACTAAAACACCTGTGCATAGGACAGCACACTGTATATTTTATGGATAGATAATCAGCAATTAATTTAATTAGAAGTTGTTGGCTATTGATTAGGAAAGGGTGAAAAAGTCAAAGCTCTGTATTTGCCTTGGTATTGAGGTCAGAGTTTGGGGCATTTTAATTGTTGTGGGGAAAAATTGCTATTGCTTTACTAATAGCAGAAGTAGAAACTTTTGCATTTGGCAACACTGGAATGGACTAACATTTTTAAATGCTGGGTTAGTGTCACTTCAAGGAATGAATATATTAGTGATCTTAATGTTATAATAGAGTTATATTCTTATATTAGAGTGAAAAAAAAGAGTAGCAGCAAAAGATGTTTTTCTACAGTTGCTTGTTTTGATAGTCATCCCACACCAACGTCCAGTTCAGACAGAGAGGAAGAGGTGGAGCAAACAGCGAGCGGGATGATCAAATGATGCAGCCTTACAGCAGCTGCCATCTTTATGGTCATGTAAATACAGTATGTTGAAGCAGGCACTGAGAAACAACAGCTCACTTCCCATTCCCCCCCTAACAAATGTTGATTTGCCCGGCCACTCGACGAGTTCAGAAATATTTCATCCTCAGCTGGACTCTCATCGGTTCTGGCAGCAGAGAGTGTGGTTCCTAGGCCGGCGGAGTCAGTGCAGGTCATGAAGGCAGAGTAAGTGATACGCTGTGACACCCTCAAACTGCTCCGCCGCTACAAAGTGGAATTATATTGTTTCATACCTGCAGAGAGAAAACAGTTCTGTGTTTGTGTTTTCTCACAGGCAAGACTTTAAAAGTGAGGAGGCTGGCTGGGTTTGGCTACTCGCACTGATGCCACTAATTAAAAGTTTAACGCTCTGAACATGAATCAACTGAACTGTATTTAGGTCACAGTCAGAGACTCTTGATGCTGTTCTTTTTTTTTTTTTAAACGTCTGTCATTCGAGATCTATTATAAATGTGCTTTAAAAACTACATTTTGGTTGTATGATTTGACTTGAATTCTCAGTAAAGCCTGGCTCTGCTCATGTTTAAAGTGCTCTGCAGCATTTGTCCAAATTGAAGCCACAGTGTGGTACACGCTGAGCAGAATGCACAGACTGCCTCGCGAGGAACGGCTTCTTCTTTATTGACATCAGCGGCTCCCTTATTTTCTCCAAAACAGATCCCCCTTTACACCCACCGCTACCGTCACCACCTCTATGCAAAAGGAGTCTCTTAATTATGACTTGAGGAGGGGGAAAAAAAAGTTGAGCTTCCCTTCTTCCCGATGGCATCGTTAGTCGTGGTCCCTAATTATCCAGGAAGCTGACGGATCAGTGACAGGGCCCCACCGATTAATGCTGACAAATTCAGCAAGGTGTCAAGTCTGCAAGCTGCCTTGATATAATCAACTCGGTGTTAGCCACTTCCCATATCCCCACCTCCACTTGTTCCAGTATAAACTCAATTGTAGTGGGTGCTCACAATGTGAAATGTGACAAATGGAAATCACCTGCATGACTAGTCAAGCCGATATTTCGGTGGGCACAAACATCCTTGTTTTAAAAAAAAAAAAAAAAAGGTCATGAATAGGCTGCATCCTCAAGTTTAGATGTAAACTTTGGTGTTACATAAACTCTGTGCAAGTTTTCCTACTTTGCATTTCCTTTTGATTTCTTTCCCTCTAACAGCGTTTTGGTTTGCTTGACAGACCAGGAGTGCAGTTGTAAACCAGGCAGCAGTAATATCAGTTGTTGTTGTTGCTTTCCATTGTAATTTCTCGGCAGAAATTAAACTCGTGGCACCTGTCTGCTAAGAGGCAAACTTTTGGCGGATGACTGTAAGAACTTTGCGTTAGTTTTATCGCGCTAAAGTATTTGATGACATTTGTCAGGAGTTGAGGCTGTGCTGTGAATTTTTTTTTCCCTCTTTAAGTCAGTAGTGAATCTGTAGAGAGTGCAGATGAAGACAGAGTGGAAAGTGGAAGAAAGCGAGCATGTTTGGGTGTGTGTCTGTATCACTGAGCAAAGTGGGGAGTTTGTCAAAGTATGTGTGCATGAACATGTGAGAGTGTACGTTTTGTCTGTGCGTTGTATGCAATCATGCATGCACGCACATGTGTGATCTCACCGGATTTGAGGATAGGTCAGTGTATGTGAAGTATCATTAACAGGTGACATTGACTTAGGGAGTCAATGGACGTATTTGCTGTCCCACACTCCACCACACCAGTAGTTTCATTTGCATCTGAGGTCAGAGCCAGCAGGCCTTCAGGAAATCAAACGCAGAAACTCTTACACACACACACACATACACACCACACTCTCTGTCCTCATCTTCGTGGAGGTTAAGTGACAAATGAAGATCGATGACTGCTCTTATGGAAAAGAGAGAGTCGCACTGAAAATATGCGGGAATTAGGTTCGCCAAGAGGGTGACGATGCAAAGGCATTCACCACTGCACCACTGAGGTAAAACTATCCCTGGGCTTAATGAGGGTCTGAGGAAGCAGGAAAACCTGAATTTCCACTCAAGCACATCACAGAAAAAAAGGTCATTTTTAACAGGAAGAAATCTCAAAAGCATCTTCACTTTAAATATACCCTCCACATACAGAGAGATATCATGTGCACTGTCGTAGTGCGTATGTGTGTGTGTTTTTCATTCACAAACACATCCTTGGTTTGCCATTCCAAACAGAACCGCACAACTAAAACCAAAATGCCAAGTGGTAATGTGAAAAATAGTGAATCCACGAGAGACAAAAGACATTTTGAAAGAAGATGCACCGAGTGTAAATCACAAATCACTTTTGCTGCAATTGTGTCATATATCTCAAAACCAACTTGCCATTGACGCTGCCATGGCTATCATCAAGTGTACGTGCACATGGGCCTTCATGGTTTCTTACCATGACTCATCCAGAATTCGAGGATTAATCTTGCCCAGTTCTTTTGTTTTGCCACATAATAATATCACTATTCAAAGTGTGAAGTTACTGTGAATTGTGCTGCAACCTGAGTGCTATTAAAGCAATGTGACACTATTATCACCAGCCAACTTTATATGGTTGACCTTACACTGGGATGTTTTCACATAGTCACTGTCCTTGGTGTAGCACAGGATTGTGGGTAGTCAGACATCCAAAAGTGGGCCAGCTGCCTTTGCTCTTGCAGACATTAACACTTTGCTGTGTTTGGGCCGACAATTTCCCTGATCATTCTGTCACTTTACAGAAAAAGAGGAGCAGAATCTAGAGCAAAGACAGAAGATTGACCACAGTGGTAGAATCACACCAACGTGAGAAAAATGCTGCATAGTAGCATGAACAATGGACGGCACTCGCTTTCTGAAAAAGTATCATGCATGTGCAGACATTCAGGCAAAAACATGAAAAGAAACAGGGTCAGAATCTAGACAGAAAGAAAGAGAAAGAAAGAAAGAAAGAAAGGAAGGAACGGGAAGTCGCGACTTAAACATGGGAAGACTGGAGGCTACAGCACACTCAGAGGTCAGTGTGTACTCAGGGGAGTCCCTGTCTCAGCTGCCTCCGCACTGTGTGTTTCGCTGTTTTCCTTTCTTTTTTCTTTTGCGTGGCATACAGCAGCCCTACACAAGAGCGTAAATACATATTTGTGTATGCTATCATCTGAGTGTGTTCGTGCATGCCTTGTATTTTAGTGTGTGTGCAGGCTGCGATACATTTTGAGCCATTTTTTTTTGAACAGCGCCTGCATCCCCGGTGCTTTGAATCCAAAGCAGTGCAATGCAATGTGTTTTCTGCCATTAATTTCTGTGTAAAATGACCTCAGTTTGATGTTGGTGTGTGTGTGTGTGTGTGTGTGTGTAAGTGTGCGCTGTACACTGCGTGAATGTGTGCTTTTGTTTGTGCATATGTGTGCACTCACTCACATGCCTCTCATCAGACCGGGCCCTTTGTTGACTGATGCATGCCAGACAGATGCAGTTATTGGACAGAGTGAGTAAGCCAGGGTTGTTTGATGTGATCAGATTCGTCCAAAGCAAAGGGACTCTCCGAATATTGGTTTCCGCATTTTGCTTGAGCGATCGTAGAAAATGCATGATGGTGGCTTTTCCGGTTCTGGACTTAATATATTAGGGGAGAGGTTCCTCATGTGGTGATCACACAGAAGATCGCCAAATGGCTTTTAAGCAAGAATCGCTCCCGCACGCCGCCTGCCTTTGGATCAAACATGACGTGAGCCCGAGGTGTTGCCACAGGAAGTCGTACATTTCTGGGCCTTGACGTTGTTTTTATTTTCTGTCACAAGACAACCTTTGAACATCTAGGTTGAACTAGGGCCGCTAAGAGAGGGTGATGGGTGAGAGAGATGTAGTAAGGAGGGGGAAAGAGAGAGAAAGAGGGGCTGTGAAGAAAAGGTATTAAAAGTGACAGATGAACAGGACTTGGGTAGATGTTCTCCTGCAGCAGCTGCGACTGCTGCCATCGCTCTGACAGGTGTCAATTAAGAATTACTGCCGAGGCCCCGTAGTCATTTTTTTTCCCAGCCCAGCTGTCTGTCTGTGTGCCTTTGTGAGAAATAACACTTTACCCTTGTCACCGCGTTAGCGCTTAGCCATGGTCGCCCCAGAAAATGAGTGCATGGCGGGCACACTAATCGATAACCAGTGTATTAGCAATTATTTTGGCCATTGATTTACGGTAGGGCAGCGACTCCCACTGTGCTCTTATTAGGTGTTAATTATATGTGCCTGTGCTATGCTACAGACACACATGCACGCTCTGACTTGCAAGGTATATTTTATCCATAGTGCTATATATACTCACGAAGATACACACACACACACACACACACACACACACACACACACACACAGGTATACATCGTTCAGCTGCTGTTGCTAAGTAGAGTTCCTTCCTTCGTAATAGTCAAAGCATGGTCCTTGAAAGTGTCCTAGAGGGTGCCCAGAAAATAAAGAATAGTTTAGTGTTAAATTTAATTGAATTTTCCATTTAGGACAATTAAATAATGTGTTGTAAATTAGGAGTTGCCACATTATAGATGTCATTACTAAATTATTATGTGACTTTGGGAGAGTAATATACCATTTTGTCAGTGTGAAATAGTTTGAAACACAGTGTTCTCGTGCACTGTGCTCCCTGGCATGCCATTAACTCCGGCAACAGTGGGGCTCCTCCACATTAGGGTACCTGCTAGCGCTTTTTCAAATTTAGAAAGTTTTAATTTTCCTCACCACAAATTTGTCACATGGCAGAGAAACTATTACTGTAATGGCACTTAAGTTTAGTGACATGATTTGGTAGCCTTGTTAGCATTCCTTACTTACTTTCCACATGATAGCTATTGATGTCAGTTGGGAATACTAACAATGATATCATTTTCTAGAGAATGTGTGAATAAATAATGTCTGGTAAAGTCATATTTGTAAAAGCGAACTGCTTTAATTGTATTTTAGACTCATATGCAGGGTGCAGGCGTGGCTCCCAAAGTATTTTTCTGTTTAGTTTTTTTGTAGAATCTAAAAGAGCTCATAAATTATCTTAGCTGTAATGTGGTCATTCACTCCCAACAGTTTACTTTTTCCTAACCAGAATAGGAACACTGGGACTGAATGCCAAAGATGACAAAAATGTGGTATAAGTACCTACTCTATTGCTAAACTGGCCCAGTGGTGAGAACCATATTGACTGAACCATCAAAGTGCATGCTTATCCCTTGGTTTTTGTCAGTTGAGTTCAAAGGGTCCACACATCAACCTTTGAAAATTTTTGCAAAATAAACCTTTCAAATATAGTTGTAACATTTTGTCACTTCAGTCAGCCAGATTAAGAAACAGTATCCTGGGTAGTGGGGGCCATTCAAGCTGAAGTCATACACATGCAAGCTTGCGCACATTAATTTACTTATATTTATTTGGCTCACATCCCAGTGGCCTGCAGTGTCGCCTACAGTCTGTCTACCTCGTGCTTCAGTTTCAAGATGAAGTCTTGCAAATGCAGGCTCGACATGTAATACAGCCTACAGTGTAGCCTACACACACCAAAACACACCTGCCCCTCAGTGAGCTGTGACAAAACAGAAACTGCTCCTGCACCACAGATAAATATTTAGAATTCTCCCCAGTGCATCACAAAAACAATGTATTTGTTCTTGCAGCCATCATTATCGAGTACACAGCTAAAGGATGTGTAAAACAGCTCGCAGCAAACACAAATAAATGCCTGCTGGCACACACAGCAAAAATATAAATAGAGAGATGGATCTTACGTTAAAAAAGAATGGATAGCGGCACCGAGGCCTGGGCTTAGGTGCTTAATCTAGTTTGTGTCCTGGTATCCACGGCGACGAGGAGAGGCGATGTCCTGCTCTGTCACAGGTTGTCGCCAAGGAATCTGGAAGAAAATTTGTCTATTTAGATCCACAAGCAGTCGGGCGGACAGGCTGTTTTGTGCAACCTGTTGCTTTTCTGGCTGGCGGTGTCATTGACAGCAGAAAATCCTGCTTCGCACTCAGCAGACGTGAAACGCAACTGCAACTGGCTACGAGAAGTCTTTGCAGTGTTTTGCCCGGAGACGTGCTCTGCCGTGGCTGGTCCACCTAGGGCTTTCGCTCGGCTGCATATAAACTCAAGGCCTCCAGCTCTCGTGGCCAAAAGTGTCTATCGAGAGGCTTTAGGATCTGGATCAAGTCCAGCTCCGACAGACGCCTGGTTAGACCGGTAACCACCACCTCATAAAAGCCAGGCCTGGTAATTTTCTCTCTGCTGTCTATCAACTCTCAACTCTCGCGCACCACTCAAGAGCTTTGCTGGATATAGCTTGATATGACAGACATAAGTGAAAATGATCTTTTTTGAGATTTGTATTTTTGAATAATTATTTGCTCATTGAGCAAATATAGGGTTTTCAGTGTAATTTGCTTGCGACAAATTATTTTAACAAAAAGAAAAGCCTGAGGATACTCACCTTAAATCCAACTCCTTTACTTAGGCTTGTTTTACCAAAGAGCCTTCTTCAAGATTACCTTAATTTAAAAAAAAATAATAATAATAATTCTTGAGACTCCTCAAATGTTAGCTTTTAGGGTTTTCTGGGGGGTTCAGCTGTCAATCAGAGGTTCTCAGACCTCCTGGGACGTCCCATATGTTGCTCTATACCTATATGTTTTGGTAATTGCACACTGCTGGTGTTTTGAAGAAGAAGAAGAAAATGAACCTATACTAAATCTATGCAAACAGACCACCAACTAGTGGTAAAGTTTTTTTTTTATGGCTTTAGAGCAGGGATGCATATATGTAGAGCATGTGGTGCAGACTTTGGCAAGAGCTAACGCTGTATATCACGAGAAGAGAGGGCGTTATTACATGGCGGCAGATAAAAGCTGGCCTCAGCATATTGAAACAGCACTTGGCGCAATTGGACAAAAGTCAGGAGGTGGAAATTTCTGTCCCCCCCAAAGGAGTGTTTATTTAACTGATAAGGTGGGTTGAAAAGCAATGAATATCATTTTTTGGACAACAGTTTACTGGAGATAAGCCATCTGGGAATGGGTACAGTTAACAGATGACACTTCGTCCTTGAGAGCGGACGCCGGGGCAGGTCATGCTGCAGCCTGGTGTAGCGCCACCGCCATCTCTCTTTCCCCTCCTTCCCTCCTCGTCTTTATCTCAGCCTACTCCCTCTCTTCTCTCCTCGTTTTTTGGGATTACTGGCCCCCTCTCTCTCCGTAAGCCTTTTCTCATCTTCCTATCTGTCATCAATCTCTATCTTACTGACTCAATTCTCCTCTACCCTACTCATATTTTCTTTCATCTCCC
>OMLB01039365.1:2900-25656 GCA_900302555.1 Myripristis jacobus | reverse complement strand
TCAAGACTGTTGAGCATCTGCCACCTGTGCTTCTGCCTCTCAAGTGCTTTTAACACGACTGCCGCATGAGTGTTATGACTCTTTTTTTTTTTTTTCTTCTCCCCTCTTCCCAGGAGTACCAGATCGATATTATTTTTGCCCAGACCTGGGTGGACACCCGTTTGCGTTATAACAGCAGCAGCATGCGGATTCTGACTCTCAACAGGTATTGGTGTTGATTTGGTGATACTGATTGTTTATATTTTGGTATCTTATACTCCATTTTCCTGCACTCACTTTCATATTTTTATAGATGAATTATTTTTCATTAGGCATCTACAAGCTTGCTCCAATATCGCATTGTACAGTGACTATAAAGGTATCTTGTATCTCTTGTATTGAAACATGGAACGACTAATATGACCGATATAAAAACAAGGTAATCCAAAAATACTAAATGTGTCTGTTTTTGCCGTTGGACTAAGCAGACCTGATATTCCCTGGTCATTATTACTGATAATTACTGCGTTTTATATTTAATTATAGTCTTTAGGTAGCACTTTGTGACTCCAATTAACTGCAGTGCGTTTTCCTTTAATCCTCGCAGTCGCTTTGTTTCAGCATTTTCACACCGTGGATATCTCATTTGAGACTAAAATGATGTTCCCTTTGTGAAAGTAGTCTGTGATTGTGCGGGTGTTTTTTTTTATTTATTTTTTTTCCCTGTTGTCATACTGGTATTGTATTATCTTCGTGATGGAAAGTGGAGCTGCTTCATGAATTTCAGAGACGTCAACTGCACTCATCCACTCTTCCCATCCATCTTCCCTCTCTCTCTCTCATTGTCTGTCTCTCCCATCTTCTCTCCAAACAAGCAACATGGTTGGCTTGATCTGGCTCCCCGACACCATCTTCAGGAATTCCAAGAACGCCGACTCTCATTGGATAACGACGCCCAATCAGCTGCTCCGGATTTGGAACAATGGAAAGATACTCTACACGCTGAGGTAAAAGCCTTTAAAACGCCTGAAAGCACGTAGCTTCACGCCGTATAAAGTCTGCAGGAGAATGTCTTAAGAAGGATCAAAGCTCAAGACCAAAGTTGAGTTTTGCCCAATTTAGGTCTTCAGGTCTATTTAAAATACATCCTGGATAATCGGCTTGTGCTTGGATGAGGCAAAAATGCATAAAGTGTCCATGCCGGTGTAGGTACATGTATCAAAGATATAATCACTAAGGCCACCTCTGCAGACAGTCAGAGACAACAAAATGGAAAATGCCATGGCAAATCCAAACTAACAGAAATAAATAACTGTAGGTGGATCTAAGACATGCCAAGCTGTGATAGTACCTCTTTGTTACTTTCTGACACCCTTTGATATTAGTACCAACTTCTGAAGTTCCCAGATGGACCATTCTCAGGAAATATCCTCGGCCACACAGGTGGTGGTACCAAAGCAGCGTACTTGTTTGGGATATAGGCTAAAAGAACAGTTGGAAACTTAGTATGAACAGCAGATAGACAGAGAAAGACAGTACTACACCCACAGGAAATCCAATGAGGTAAAATATCTACGCCAAATCTAGACATGAAGGGCTTTTAGTGGCTTGTACGCGAGCTCACTTGTAGTAGAGACCCTCCTGTGGCTTGTATGCACTATTATTTTAGGAAATGCTCCTGCTGGTCGTGTTAGAGGGTTGGAACAAACAACATATGTTGGATGGATTGGAGGACTTGTCGGATCCAAAAGACCTAACATGTCTTCAAGCTCTTGAAACCATCACCAGAAGTTTAGGACACACAATAGCCCTCTTTTTCTGGGGTTTTTGTCCATTATACATTCGTAACTATTTCACAGTGGAGACGGGTATAGCCTCCAGCAAAGATAAAACGAATGGTATTTCCCTAACAGGCTTTGGAGAAAGGAAGTATCGTGAAAAGATACGTCTGACAGAAAAAAAACTGGGGGAAAAATAATGCCCACTGACACATCATGCCATTTAGAGAGGCTCCATCTCCAACGGAGAGGGTATAATATGAGGATGGCGTGTTAAAACATGTCAGGTGCTCACAGCAACCTTTAAGAATGTACACAAAGCTAATGCTTTTCGACAGCTTCACTGGATGCGGGAGGAAAAAAAAAACATTGTGAGTTCATGTAAGGAGGCTCGTACGAGGAGAAGAACATGTTGAAATGATTTTTGGTGATCAGAGATACCGTGGACTAGGTAGACTTTAATTTTGAAAAGAAAAAAAAACTTTCCCTTGCCTTAAAATAATAATCAGCAACATTCTTGGCTTTACCACTCTCTTGAAGCTCGACCAAGGTTCATGAAAAATGTCCTAAACACCGTGTCTGTTAGGTATTTCCCAGCAAAACCATTTGCCGCACAGGAACCGAGGAGTTTTACAAGTCCCGCAAAAGCAACAGTAATATCTTTAGAACAAGCTGAGGGCCTTGGCACTTAGCATGAGCAAACATGAGTAAACCGTCCTTATTTCAAAGAGTACGCTTAGTGGACTCAGCCTCCCGGAGACAAGGGACGGAAACTTCTTTATAAAACGTGTTGTCTTTCTGTTCCAGCAGTTGACTGATTCGCAGTGTAAGCAGAATGACACACAGAGGAAAAGAAAGGTCATTGAGTTTGTTTGCCGTGGTGTCAGTGTGTGTGTGTGTGTGTGTGTGTGTGTGTGTGTATACTCAGACAACAAAATAAGAGCCTCATTGTGTGTCCAGAGCCACCTCATTGTTGTTGTCCCGGTGCATCTGTGTGTCAGCCTTGATACAAATGCATGTGTGCATTATGTGTGCATATGTGATGGTTTTTCAGTGGATACAGCCTTTTAGACTTGAACAATAAAGCTGCAATAGTAGTTTTTTTCTGTCTTCTGTTTAATAGCTATATCTATAATTTAAAAACAGGCCTTGGTCAAACAGCTATTACAACTCTGAGCATTTCTTTGTTACCTACATGGAGTAGCAGATGCACAAGGTCTGCTGCATCAGGGTAGCTCAGGTAATCAGGTGAGGTAAGTCAGTCCCATAAATGCATACTAAATTGATGGCAGGTACTTTGATATGCATTATGGCACTTACTGTGTTTGTCTCAGGTCACGAATCCCAACCCATTTAGTGCTCCGCGAAAACAAGTGCCAAGAGTTACGTGCAGAGAAAGTAGTTTGTCTCAAGTGCGGCTCTCCTTCAGAAGCGAGTGAGTGACGTGGCTACCTGAGCAGGCAGTATGGGAGGCTTCCTGCGTTACAGGTGTCATTCATGCTCGAAAGAGTCTCGGCTCCTTTCAGGCCCTTTCTTCATCTCAAACCTGCATCTCCTGTGCCAACAAGATCGACAGCTTTGTTCCCAGTTGAAAAAGCACATATTTTTGATCTGGTGGAAGGCGGCATTTCTACTGCAGAAGTGAGTTTAAAGCTGCACTAGACAAGAATTTTTGAGCAAAAATAAGACCATTTTATCAGGACTGCAATAGAGAAAAGTGCCCCATCCCTCCCACTGAGACACTGTCGACTGAAAAACTGAAAGTGTTGGGGATGTACTCTTTGAAGTGACAAATCAAAACAAGCTATCTCCTAAACAGCAGTGAGTGAGCGCTCTGACCAGAGAAAGCCGAACCCGCCAGCGTTGGGCCTCGCTCGCCGCTTTGGTGTCCTTTGCTCTGAGGCATCGCAGACCGGCAAGATTGGTAAACACGAACGAGTGCAGCCTAAGCAGAATTTTCCATTGTGTGCAATTTCAAAGTGAAATATGCTTTAAATGTGAAAGCGAGCCACTCGGTGTTGATTGGAGGGCTGATTTGTCATTAGCGCTCCTCTCTTGAAACATACGGCTGTGTTGACCTGACAAGTGAATGCAGGTTAATATTCCTGTTTTTAGAAGCGTTGCACCTATGGGCCCTGACCTATAAGTTAATACCATCTTCGCGAAAAGATGTCAGATGCCGGTGATTAAACACTTCTGTCATTTCTGGGGATTTCACGCGTCAACAAAGCAACCGAGTGTGATCCTGCACCATCTGGCTCCTGCCTGGTGTCCAGTAAGCAAGAGGGCACTGCGCGAAATGAGCAATGATGAATACCGGGCATTCATGGCCGCGTTTCCAAGAGCAAGAGATGAGGGAATGCTGTGATGATGTCGAAGAATGTCTTTGTCTCGGTTTTCACATCTCTTTCTCCCCTTCCTCTCTCTCTCTCTCCCCCTCTCTCTCTCTCTAGGATGACCATCAACGCCGAATGCCAGCTGCAACTCCATAATTTCCCAATGGACGAACACTCCTGTCCTCTCGTCTTCTCCAGCTGTGAATATTGGCAAAAGCACGCACATGCACATGCACATGCACATGCACATGCACTCAAACACACTTCCATACTGGCGCCTATATACCTAACATCTGCTGTGTGCCATACTGTTAAAAACACATACATATACATGCGAGGGAGTTAAATAACAGCTGTGATATGGAGTATGTTGTATAAAATAACTTGTTTAAAGTGGTCACGTTCGAGAAGTTTCACTCAGAGTTATTATGTAATCATTATCGGCCCATCCATCAGTAAGTCACACACTCTCCTTTAAAAGGCATTGAAATTAACTTTTTGTTGTGGCGGTGAGAAATTAACTGCTTGATTTTGTAGGATTCATTATTTTTTAGGAGAAGGTGTCTTTTTTTTTTTTTTTTCAAAAGATAGATCTGATTTCTTTTTGAAATGAAACTCCTATTGATGCCTGGTGGTGCTGATAAAAGGATTGGTAGTGTTCGCAGCTGAAGATGGACATTATTTGCTTGCGGCCGTGCTCTCAGCGCCGACTTCAAGTAATCAATTGAACACAGAATTTGTTCATAGTGTGATGAGATTGGACATTGGGTACTGAAAGAACTATTGGCAACAAATGGCCTCCCATTATGCCTCTGCTTTCACTGGCAGGATTGGTAATTATAAATCCTGGCCCACTCTGTCCATGACCTTGTGAATGGAGTAGTCGAACTCATCCAGCAACAATAGGCGGACAAGCTGAGTGGACGTACGGTTTCTTCTTGGTCAGCGATTTCAAAAGATGACTGAACCATTAATAATCCATTACAGGAAGTCCGAAAATTCAAGCCGTGACAGCAATGATATTTGTAGTTTGCCGTTTTTCGCACGATGGTGTCCTATTCCATCCGTAAGGCGTTTGCCCCGAACATATGGCGCACATATCCTTCCCAAGTTCTCAGAGTTACATTAAAAAAAAAAAAAAGATTTAAGATTTAGGTTTAAGATTTCTTCCAGTGCCTCTTTTTGATTCGACCACTCAGCAAAAACGATTTTATTATTCATCACTTATGAATACAAATGCAGCCCTAGATAGCAGTAGCTTTCTATTTTTACAAAGTGAAACGCTGTCTTTAGGATAATGTCTCACAGCAGGAACTCGAGGTTCCCCCCCAAGTTATCCGAAGCTCATATTTTATGTCCTCAGTCAGGATTTCCTGATCACTCCAAGATTTCTTGATCATTAAGGGACGATGGAAATTACATTTTGAAGAAGGTACAAAAGCGCAGTCGAAATTCAAAAAGTCCAGTGTGACTCTGTTAAAAACGTTTAAGGGAACGGGCCAGGGCCTCTTTATTGACGATGTTCTTTCTCATAATGTTTACTTCTCATTAGGGAGCTGAGTCATGATGATAGAGGTAACCAAATAGTTTGATGACATCTGGTCTGTATTCCCTTTCCTTTTGTTCTATTGTGAAATGTCCAGAGCCTTCCATTATGTGTATTAGACGGTCTGGGAAGCCTCACTCGGGATATTTTTGGAGACAGCAGAGCCGGTAGTTGCACACATGATCAAATTCAATTCTTTGCTCACTCTCTTCTGCAAAGTAAAAAATGCAAATCTGTTTTCCAGCTATTTAAACAGCAGTGATGAGCTATTACTGTGCTTGTACATGTTCAGAATCCACTCAGACTTGGCTTAGGGGGGGAAAAAAAAAAAAAAAATTCTGAAACAATTTGTATCAATCTGACATTACAACATAACATGAAAAGCTTTCAGACAGAGCCGAGATGTTCAAAGTACATTAACTAAGTGAGTAGCAAGTGTTTCACTCAGGTCTAGCCAGTTTGTTTTGCATATACATGCTGCCTGCCTACAAATGACATATTCTCTGGCAGATGGTTTGTAAGATGAAGATCTGGTGCAAAAGGAGGAGGGGGAAGAGGCAGATCAGAGGTGACTTATTGTCTGTCTCAGTTGCTGTACATCAGGCTGACATCTGATAATGAACCAGTCTGCCACATTCACCCCGCGCTCTTATCCAATAACCGAACACACCGTCCTTTCCTATACACTTTCCACTCCCATCAACCTCTTTGACCACCTGCCCAAGACGGATTTTCTTTGCTACGACTCAAGGCGTGCAGCTATAATGCATTATGATGCTGTTTGAGCCTTTGGGAGCCCATTTGAAAAGCTTTTAAAATGCTCTGTCTCTTCATCGTGAAGTAAATTAGAAACCTCTCCATTAGGGCTGTAATCTAATCCAGTCATTGAGATAGGACATTATAAACATTATGTTGATAGAGCCTCGCTTATTATGCATTCTGATTAATTCTGGATGTTCTTGCCGGACTTAGGAGACGTATGCCTGGATCATACAAATTTCAGCCAAGCAATCTGAATGGTAGAAAAACTAATTTCAGCTATGTTTTTAATCCCCAAATTGCTTATTGTGCCAGTTCTTTTAACAAGGGAGCTACACAGCGCTCCCTTACTCACTTTTGATTTTTTAAAGGTTTCGTTTTATTTATTTATTTTGTTCCTATATTTGCACAAAACTTCATGGACGGCCTTTCTTTGCTGTGAATATAGCTGATTGGGCATCCGTCACAGGCACTTGGCTGCGCCTCATGCTGAGCTATATTGTGGTTATAGCCATAATCACACTGTATAGAGCACTGTCTGGGGTATTATTGCTATATTGGTAGGCTATTTATTTTTATTGCACATAACTCCATATAGGCTTTGCAATTGCATCACAAATTGGCTAGGTGCAAATAATGACTGAATAAAAATCAGGCTTGGAAAAAGAGAAATATCTGAGAAAGATGGAGGTTTTTATTGAATATAAATGAAGTCTGATAAGCATTAACTGTAGTCCTAACCCTGAATCTAGTCTTAGCTAATTTACCAAAGTAACCAAAGCTAATGTTATTTAAAGGACGCACCAGTGTATTTTTGCTTTTTGCTGATTGTGTAAGTCGAGCATCTCCTCCACATTACACCAGGAGGTGTCTGCATGCAGTCAGAATATGTGCAGATATCAGGGGTTCATTTTTCAGCCTTTATAAGAGGCCATTTATTTTTGTGTGGTGTGAAAAACAACCTCAGACTTGACAACTGAAGCCTTAATTTGTTTTTTTTTAAGAGCTTCTCCAATTTATCATGGATTTTGCACTTGAAAATATATTGGACAAAACTCTAAATGATACTATTCTTTTTTAAACTAGATGCATTAGCCAATGCACACAAAATATAAGAGGTGTTTGCAAGCCAATCATGCAAGGTGACTGGCACTAATAGAGAAAATTGACCAGTTAGACATCTAAGAAGTTGCACACTTGGCAAGCAGCTGTTCTCTGTCACTGTTCAGCAAGCACCGAAAACCTCAAACATGGTTTCACCACCTGAGAGCTCTGTGGAGGAGTTTGCGACTGGTCCACTATCAAACGTTTCCAGTCTGTGGACTTCCTGTCATTTTCAAAACCACCATCTAAAACCTGTGCTCTTAGGTAATTTATGCCTATTTAAGAAACAGTATAGAGAACTGGGAACGCAGTCCTTAATGTTCATGGTTTAACCGTATTCCCAAGGCAGCTAACACTGCAGATTAACTGTTATTGACCTTCTATACAGGTATGAAAACTGAAAAAGGGAGCCTTCTACAAAGGTGGAAAATTGCCTTGAGGAAACTGCTTTCTTTCCCATCCTTTTATGATAATTTCCTATCTGTACTGAATACACTAGGCCTTAGAGATAGGAGAGAGGAGTAATTTTAGACTGAATTCCTCTTACAGCCATGCAGACGCATACTGTAGGTAGTTAAGTGGGGTTTTCCACTTACCTACCTACCTCCTGATGTAGTGATTTTCAAAACAGATCTGACAGTCACTTCAGCATCCATTTCAGTTGACAGGCAAGTTAGCTGACACTGTGTGAATTACCCCGATCCAAGCACAAGCACGTAAATGCACACCTCTTAAAGGGCGGCTGACTTGTAGCTTTGATGGATCATTGGCCAAAATCCGGACACTGTACTAATAACTGGACTTTGTTTACAGGAGAACGGAGAGAGAGCAAAGCGTCCCATGTCTCTTTTGCTTGGAGGATATAACAGGGAGGATATTAGAGCCAGGGCCACAGAAGGCTGTAATTTATGACCTTGTAGAAGAACATGTTGCTTCAGGGGGCTTTTAGACGTTTTGCGATGGAGATACAGTAGTAATACAACAATAATATTGCCAATGGCTGACATCATGGTGGTAAAAAAAAAATAAAAAAGAGAAATATAATGACGGTAATCATTTCTTGGCATCTGTATTATTATGGCATCTGTGTTTCAAAAAATGGCTGTCTTATTATGGACTTGGTGATTGCTCTCCTCGGTTATAGATGGATAGCCCCTAAATGGGACCATTTACATAATTAGCCTGATTTCTACTACAGGGCTGAGCAGGGTTAGCCATTGACTTGCTCATTATTACTGTCACTCAATTTTTTTGTAGTAATTGCCTCAACTTGTGTCAAACGAGCCCGGCTATATTTTTAAGCGCAAACACCATTGTTAATGTATAATGTTGTAAGATATAGACTTCATAGAGGACATACTTTATATCGTGCACGTGTTTAACTGTTGCTCCAGCCAGTGAGGGATTGCCTGTAAAATCCTGCAGTTTTAATGCTGAACACGTGCTGCAGGATGGGTAAACAGCTACAGTGATCCCCACTATAATGCATCCAGAGCAGGTCAGGGTCTTGTTAAGCCCCACTTGGCCCCTTCATGGAAAAGTACTTGAGCGCTACAAAAGTGTAACAATGGGCTTGTCGTGGGAGGATACAGAAGCTGCAGAAATACAGTCGCACTGCACAAACATATTCATTTGAATAAGTCGAGGGGAAAAGTTTGCTCAGGCGGGGAGATGTTTCACGTGTTTCCATAGCGGGCTCACCTTTTTTGAAAATATTTTGAAATAAGGTCAGATCATTCCAGCAGTGCTAAGGAAATGTCACTTTATTCAATATAACGTGGAGCCAGCTGATGTGCATTGGAAACAAATTAAATTATATGGATTGCACATGAGTAAGATGGGTATTATTTTGCAGTGCACATTCACTGTTAATAGAATTTGCTTGTTATTGGTCACTAATGAAAACCTAGAGTATCAATTCATATAAATATCAACCATGCATACAGTAAAACTGCATTACTACCTCCCACTCTCTCTCTTACCCTCCATCTGTCCTCTTCTTCTCTCTCTTGCATTCTCTCTCTCTCGCACACATTTACCTGACGGTCTGTCTGGTTCCTAGATGGCTACCCACGAGACGAGATTGTGTACAAGTGGAGGCGAAACTCCGTGGAGACATCAGACCAGAAGTACTGGAGGCTTTACCAGTTTGACTTCATGGGGCTCAGAAACACCACCGACATCCTTACAACGACCGCAGGTAAAAAAAACGTCAGCAGTAAAAGGTCAACATGCTTGATAAATGACAGCTATTAAATAATGAAATGCTAATCTGAGCTCGGTTCATGACATATTCCCCTGAAGTGGGTTATACGAGTTGAACGGTGGTGAGTGGGAGCTCAGAGCTACTAATAATAACGTAAAAACCTCATCCCTGCAGGGAAACTCCTCCTTTTCCACCTCTGACCCTGCCTCCAGGGAGGTCAGAGGTCAGGGTCAGCAGCCCTGGAGCTGGAAGGGGTTCAGTGCTTTGCTCAAGGACACTTCAGCGAGGCAGCCGTTTGCTTGGGCTCTGAATAAATGACCACTCGTCCACCCCGCTGACCCAAACAATGCGCAGGTTAACAGCCGCACCAAGCCCATAAATGTAATCATACAACTACAAGCTCTAAGCTCATAAGTATTCCCCTCGGGTGTAAGGGCAAATAGGTTTTTCCACTGACATTAATCACCAAGATTAAAGATTAAAAAGGAAGTTTAATTATTCAACCCTCTTTCTCTCCTCCCATGCTTCGAATGTGGTTATCAGGCCTTATATTCCTTGATGATTTAATTTTGGTTTGTTATTTGGAGGCAGGGGCAGGGGCTATAAAAAAAATATTGTGTGATACAAACAGGTGCTAGTAATTATACCCACAAGTGGCACTGGGCGGACAACTTCCTAATACAGTTTTAATGTTACCACATCACCCTTGAAGATGAATGCAGATTTTAACGGCCTAATAAGCGAAACATTATAAACGGGGGAGAGAGAGAGAGAGCATGACGCGGTGATTATTAACCCCTGTTAACCTTGTTTATGAGTTGCATATATTCCTCCCTGTCTGTGCCATACGGTCTTTTGTCTTTGGAGAGGCAAGGCCGGATCTGCATAATGCGACCTGATTCAGCTTTCTAAGAGCTGAACCTCTGTTCATGAATATTCTAGGAACAGGAGCACTTGGCATGATTAGGGAAGGGATAACGGGGAATGGCATCAAGTTATTAAGGACCACAATGGCTTTACGGCGTCATTGTCTTACCCTGGCATGTTGTGCTTTGTATGTGTTTTAAGGCTTAGCGCTGTTTTCTCTGACGGCGCATATGCTTCAAGATGACTTATGAATGTAAATTAATGTGTTCAGTCACTAACCCTGCAGTGACTAAATCCTGCCCTTGTCAGTTGTTGTTAATGACAAATATTTGAGGGGAACCACAAGTCATTTAGTCTCATATTCAGTCATAAAATCTCGTTTTACTTCAAACCGCTGAATCATCTAACGATCGGTTGAGATAATCGCACTTGTTGTCGGCGCGGTTGCACTTGTTTCAGGTGTTTTTCTGCGAGGATAAATGTTGAAACAAGGCAGAATCAGGCAGATCAGCAAGCCAGCATCAAGAAATAGCACTTGATTTGAGAGAAGTCTGAAAACAAGTTGATTAGAATTGGAAACAAGTGGGATTATCTCATCCCACTGGCATTTTTTTTCACTTGATTTAACAAAAAAAGGATCTTAACCCTGAATATGTGAGGGCCTGACTTGCACTGATGGAGATTTTTTTGTTTATTTTGAACATTTCACTCCCATTGTGAGTACTTATCCAGACTTAAGGCATGTCTGTGTTCATTTCTAATGGGGGATTATTGTCTCCCTGCTGTTTGGGCTTTCCGATCACAAAGAGAAGGTGACTGATTAGCGCTCGCATCTCGAGACACGTTGATGACCTGACAAATGATAAGTTTGCCTCGACTCCCGCTGCATCTTCAAAACACTGCCAAATTAATTTTCTGCTGAGATGCTTGAAAGCGACGGCAAACCTACACATCTACCTCATGCTGTTCAAGAAAATTAGACGTTTTCTCATTTATTTCCCCCCTCTTTTTTCCAGTCTTCCTGTTTCACTTGCCGGAGCTCCATCCTCACATGCATGATGATTAGATCCCCGGCTAAAAATACGTATCATTAATTTACATCATGACAAACTCGGAAAGTGCTGTGTTTCTCTGCCTTTCTCCTTTTCCCTTTCTTTCTCTCTCTCCATTCTTCACCCCTTATAAACAATATGAGGTATTGGGCTGTTTTAATGAGGACAGAGTGGACAGATCCCATTCCACTGAACCACTGGGGACTCCTGCCACGAATACTCCTTCGTTATCAATTCAGCAGCGTCCTCTTCAAAGGCCCCGACGTGGAATCCCAAACGCTCCAGCACTTTGTTCCATGATACCATCGCAAATTCCCCAAAAGCCTCTATTATGCCCTTTTCTGCCATTACGTTGTTGAAATGCTGATGCTCTTCTTTCGGTTTTTTTTCTTTCTTTCTTTCTTTCTTTCCTTCTTTACAAGTGCACCGAGGAAATGTCGAAATGCCTAGGCCTTTTTGTCATGGTTCCGTCGTGAAATCGCTGACAATCCGATGCCTTGTTCTCTCATTGCACGTGTGGGTCACAGCAGCGGTATTCCATCTGAAGCTCCCATTCTGCATATGGGATCCGGATGCCGATCTTTTGCACTTAATTAGAGCCTTGAATGCGCTCGGTTCTGTGGGACTCAACTCATGATCAGGGAGCAGCACGGCTGATGAAATTTGTTAAAGGTGCACGATGCAACATTGCTGTGGGTCGACCCTTCAGACTGTCCTTATTCCACGTTTTTTTTTGTTTGTTGAGTCTAAACATCCTCGCTTATATTGACCCTTTGCAATTTTACAAAATGCAAGGTTGTAAAGCGGTTCCTCAAATTAATGGATATTGTTAAGACTGTCCAAAAATCCTTGAGCACAGTGCGATAATTTCAATTAGATACTATACAGTATGTTTAAAAAGAAATAAATAATATGATATGAAGAAACAATCATTCATATGCATGTATTCATGTAATGTTTTCTTCATATGACTACATTTTCGCTAAGTACATCAATTTAGAAGAGGGTGAATCCATGAATTTTCTTGCACTCACTGATGAGCAAATTTTCTCCCCTGAATATTACCCGGGAGTTTGCACATGACATTGAGACCTGGCAGTGTGGCATAGCAGAGACTTTATATTACAATGCAGCACACAAATACTGTACAGCCAAATGAGCTTAACAAGACTTGTGGGGTCTATAAACAGTGAGACTGCTTACTGCTGCTCTATGTGTATGCACTGCTGGAACAAGCACTGACACATACAGTAGCCATAAACAGTCACTCCAGGGACTTATGATTTCGCAGTCACCGTACTTAATGCAAATTCAACCGAAATTGCTATTTGCAAAAACTTGTAATTTGGCAAAATTGCTGGAAATTTGCACACAAATGGCTAAACTGTCACATTTTTCACGCAGAATGATCTAATCAAACCATACATCAACAAACTATGTTCGAGCTGGAGCTTCGTCTTCGCAAACCGACAACTGTGCAGTGCAGTTTGGAGAGGGAGAAAATGGAGGATGATTCAGAGCTGCAGTTTCAGTCAGCCAGGCTGGTGGAAGAAGCTGAATGCACTGTTTTCGTTTCACATGCATTATTATAGGTTTCATTTGCCATGAGCCTTTGAATTGCATGCAGCAATTACAGGTGCACACAGTCTACTCCAAGCATAAATGGGTGCTTTTTAAATGAATCCAGGCTGTTTTATTTTCATGAAACATATCGAACGGAACTAATTTCATGTGGTCCCTAATGTGCTGGTGTTGAGATTAAGGTATATTTATCAAGGCTGGAATCCAAGCATTTATTTAAATATTTTACTTTGCTCTAACTTTGTTTTTCTTTCATTCAGACGATTTAAAAGGGCATAAGCGTATAAGAAATTGTGGTAGTTCCTGGGGTATGCAGTAAACCTATGCTTATTATTGCAAGAAATTATTACTTGTGCCTCAGGTCTTGTGGAAACACAGCAAATCAAGCATTTAATCACAATAATCATCCAAAAAAATGTAATAACTAGAGTCCACAGTCCATCGTATGCCTTAGAGAGCCTTACTGAAACTTAATACAGTATAAGTCACACTGTCCTTGTCCATACCCAGATAGATATGTTGTATAACTGTAAGCCATGTGTCTTGGTGTGTATTTCCAAGACACACTGCTCTACATTCATTGCACTTGCCTATTAAAGCGATTCTGGTTTTAATTCAGACTAGAATATAGGGTGAAATTCAGCTGCGCGTTGAGGACAAAAGGTCTACTTTTACAGATGTTTTATTCAACCCAACATCCTTTTTATGCGAACGCCTGAGTGGCAGTAGATCATCAAAAGGTGTGCTCCAGTAGGATTAAAAGAAATGCTTTTTCAGATGCCGAGACTCTGTCAAGGTTACAGAACAATGGCTTTTGTTCACAGAGTGTTGTAGCTCAGTATCTCCCTACTGCTGTCAATTAACGGCTGCAATAACAAACATCTTAGTTGGACCATGAAAGAGGCAGCAGAACAAACTCTTCCTCACTCATTTTTCTTCCACTGACATTACCACTGTACAGTCTCTTCAGTTAGACAGAAGTTAGAGACTTTTTCCCCTTTCTTCTGTGCTCTACTAGTTTTTCTCTCTCACTCGGTCTCTCTCTTGATCTCTGTATTCATATTATATTCTCCTTTTTTTCTCCACTCTCCATTGTTTGCCCCCATCTTTCCTGTCTCCCTCCCTCCATCTGCACCTTGTCTATCAATCTCCTGAATTCCCAATTATCTATACAGTATCATCTTGCTTTTGGTAATTATAGACCTATTTCCAAACTGGCTTTTTTAATCCAAGGTTTTAGAGAGGGACAAGGCTACACATCCGATATCAGTTATGAACAATATTAACATTTTTGAGAAATTTCAGAGAATTTCTCAGCACATAAGCAGCCCTGATATGGCCTATGACCTGATATGTGGCTGATGCTAGTGATTTTGACAACACCAATCACACTATTCTACTTGAACAACTCCCAGCATTTTGGCATCATGAATATGCTCAGAGCATCCCACGTCTCTCAGTTCACCTTACCTGTGGTGTCCCCCAGGGATCACTCCTTGGCCCCGTGCAGTTTTGACTTACATGCTTCCCCTCGAATAGATCATTTTATTCCTCAACATTTCTTCCCATTGCTATGAGGATGACTCTGGCAGCTGACCCTAAGGCTTGACTCTTTGATATCAAGTGCTGGATGTCCTATAACTTCCTCTAACTGAATGAAAACAAATGAGATTTCCAAAATTAGGCCTTTTTTACCCTTGGCATGGGTATCCTTGAAGGTTACCCAGGTCTTATCATTCCACGTTGAGATTACTGTAATTCCTTTACTCTGGCCATCACCATCAATCCCTCTTATGTGAGCAATTACTTCACAATGCAGTCGCTATGGTTCTAACCAATTACAGGGATCATATTTCATCCACGTTAGAGCTGATCTTGAGGTTTCACTGATAATAGTAAAGGTACTGCATGGTCTGGCCCCCAGCTATGAATGAGATCTTTGAATTACTTAGGAGCCAGTGCACAGCTCCAGATCCTCAGCGACAGCGCTCCAAATACCCAGGGCTCTGACTGAAAAAAGCCGAGTCACCTTCAGTCTTTAGCCTGGACTTTGCAACTGTGAAACCTTTTCTTAAAGCACTTACATGAAGAAGATTTTCTATAATTGCCATTTATATGAAATCCTCTGTCATTTTATAGTTTTAGCTTTTATTTTTTTCACTTCCCAGCACTTATGTTTTGCATTTATTAGTATTTTCATTGTTTAAAGTTGTATGTACTTTGCACTCTATGGCTTTTTGCCGTTTCTTATGCTGTAAAGCACTTTGATTGGAAGAGTAATATACAAATGATCATTTTAGGGTGTGATCAGGTTGTTCTCTTTGATCTGAAAAAATCTAATATCCTCACTCTTTCTCTTCCTTCTTTTTTTCTTAGTCCAATCTGACATTTTCTTCTATCCATAGGCATCAGTTTGGGTTGCGCATATTGTACCTTAGCCTAAGTGTGCCCAAATTCAAACCTGTAGTTTTTAGTATGATATTGGAGGAGCCTGAACAAGAAAAGAAATCTCATCCAAAGCCATGTTTAAAGACAAAAGTCATCAGTGATGCGTTAAAGACTGATGGTCTCTAAGCTGAAAGTTTGGTGACCTGTGTCCTATAATTTATCATATTGATGAAAACATGTTGTCAGTTATCAATCACTCCACTTGTCCCAAAACTTTAGTCTATATCAGTGAGTTTTCAAGTTTTGGTAAAAAATGATATTAGCTGCAGGGACTTTGACATAGCGGTGGCTTAAGTGAATTGATGGCCTCGGGTCTATCTCCCAGTTTAATTCGTATCTCTCTCTCCCAGGTGACTACGTCGTAATGACGGTGTACTTTGACCTTAGTAGACGGATGGGCTACTTCACCATCCAGACCTACATCCCCTGTATTCTGACTGTGGTCCTTTCCTGGGTGTCCTTCTGGATCAAGAGTGACGCCACGCCTGCCAGGACGGCCTTAGGTACAGTAAAAACCAACTGTGCATCAAGCAGGATCAGTAGACCTAAGAAGATATAAGTTATGATTCGAAAAGTAGCTTTCTTCTCCTGTGAATGTTCAGAGAGTTGATTTTCAGTATTTCAATAACCAATCATAGCACTATGCAATTACTGAGTTCTGCAGTACTATCTTTCTTTCTTACATGGGAGTTACACGGTGACCACTTCTAAATGAGTGTATCTTAATTATACAGTAAATGTTATAAGCGCATTCTTGGGTAATTGTTGCACCCGCAGTGTTGATTGTTTACTTTCATTCTTGATCATCACACTACATTTCATCTTTCTCTTGATAAGTTGATAATTGTTTTACATGATTTTATGATTTCCTTCCTCGCCGCATGCCTACCATTAGTTCATTTGCTTTCCTGTGGATGATGGTGATGATGATGATGTTGTTCAAGGTGCTGATGATTTCCTGTTTGAGGTACATTTTGAGGTAAGCCTGAAAAGTGTTTATTTCCAAAACTCTGTGTTTGTGCTGGATATACAGTATATCCATTTTGGAAATAAAAAAAACAAAGTTGAACAGCCAAGGCAAACAGCCAAGAATTTAAGTTACACACTATCTTTAAAAAGTACTAGAATTTGTTTTCATTTTGAGTTATCGATCATTTCAGTTTCATCTTCACTCAAATGTTGGATATCATATGGGGAAATAAAACTCTTCAAATGACCACATGTAGAGACAATAAAAGCATTCTGACATGTGCCAGTGATTCTGCACTGTGGATTATTTGCAGTATGTTTTCATGCATAATTGATGCACAACTGAGAATTTGGTTATATGCAGAAGTTGTGAGGTAGCAGGTGTTTACTATGGCAATGTGATGTTGCAAAATCCACCAAGTTTGTGCACCAGCTACCAGCTTAAGACAAGATAATCCTGCTCAAATATACAGTATTCATCTTCGGGCAGCAGTACTGTAGCAACCTGAATTCATAAGCCAGCTACACAAGCATTGTAATCTCCCTTTAGATAGCCCATTTTCTCCAGACATTGTACAAAGTGTGTACATTAAACAGCTCCAGAATGTGACAAGCCGGGGTCAGCAGCAATTAAAGCTTCGTCACCTAATGTCACGATCTCACTTAATATCACGCCTTCATTTGAATATGAAGAATACCAAAGAACATGTGATTGATTTTCAAAGTGGCTTAAATAATCACATACCAGTGCCTATTGAGAGGCAAAGCGCTGATGTTGTTGAGCATTGCACTTATTTAGGAAGAGTGACTGACTTTAAATTGGCCTGGGAAATAAATTCATAATAAAGGGCCACAAGGACTGAATTCTTCTCAATTGAGAGTGGAGAATGATATAATAGTTTTGTTATATTGCTGCAATTTCAGAGCGTGTTAACCTTCTGCTTTATTGTGCAATATTCTTCTTTATCAGTGAGTAATAAAAATAAGACAGAGGACCTGCAAGCAAGATTGTGTCTTAATGACGTCCATCAATGAGACTCACACGATCCCTGAGGACACACAGGGACAATTTTGCTTTGTATCAACTAGGCTTGTAAAACATTTGTGCCTATCAGACTTTTAAAGGGGGCTTATATGGCTCGATGTTTGAGTAGGCCTTGTTGTTTATCATAAGTATGTCTCCTGCCAGTATTTTTTGAATAAGATATCAAATATAAGATGTGGTGAGCTTTTAGGTATTGTTATGACATTTTTGTTGTGTTTGTCTTGTCATGATAGCTATCAGCCTTATCATCAGCTCAGATTTCGTAACAGCGTTTTTCATTTTGCCAATTCCAAAGATCTTGTGGAGTAATATTTGTTGACAGGCGTTATCGTCAGAAATTTTGCAGGCCATCCACAGAGCTCGAACTTGGAGCAGAACAGGCTTTCACATTCAGATCAGCACAGAGCGGCAGCTGTTTTTATGTGTTGCACTGCTATTGCAGAGAGCCTTGGCCATTGTACAGGGCCAACTACCACGGCAGCCAACTTGCGGCAAGTTTGCTGATTTGCCGAGGTGAGAGGTTTACAGCAGCAACCAAATGAGCAGTGGAATATGGAGCATGGAGAGGCATCCTGCGCCAGATCTCTGTTGCCTGGAAGGGAATCAAGGATTGTTGGACCAATTGATGGCAACTTTTAACGTTAATTACTGCTTTTAGCGAGCAGCCACGGAACAACACATCTTCTCATTTCTCAAGCTAGTGTGACACACTTTATGGCTCTACTGGCATGCACTGTCACTGTAAGAACAAACAACAATCCTCATTTTATTCTGCTCCAGCGAAATGACCACAGCAAACCGTTGCAAGTCCCTCCTACCTCATTCAAGTTCTGTATAAATAAAAACGACACCACGTAAAGCTTGAAGTGCACTGTAAATTCACGGATCGCTGTAACGAGCTCATTTCATCAGTGTGAAAGTGAAAATTCTCTTCAATCGAGTGCAACACTCGTGGTGATGCTGCTCTGGTTCTCCCGAGAGTGATACTTCAGTGACTCTTCAACTCTGGAGAGCATCGTAATGGCACATTTTATATTAAACCTTTATTTACTCTATATAACCAAGCAAGCTGAACATAGCAGCCACGCATTCTCGCCAGCTCCAGATCCCGGTCTTGCTTTGTGACATTTTCGGCAACAGTTGCTGAGAGAGGGAAGACGTAAACCTTCATCAGCCACCTGATTCGGGGATTCAAACCAAGCCCTCTTCCCTAGCTTCCTGTCTGGCGTCCTTGTCACTCCTCGACCCTCGTGTAACTTGTGCCGGGGCAGCAGCCACTGATCTGAATTACTGTTTTAATGCCACACGGACATGAGTGGCCCTTCATCAGCCTGCCACTCAGACAATATCAAAGAAGGTCATCTGAAACGTCTCTGCGGTAATATAGAAGTTATATTGGAGTTCCGTCCTTCGCTGTTCTTTATCAAGCCCAAAGACAAAACTTCTCTGGCAGTTCAGTGATACGTCCGTCCTGTGTTATATCAACTTTAATAAGCTAACGTTACTCATCAAGCACGCACAGGGCCAAATGGACGCTCTCCACTTCTGCCGTTAATCAGAGTTGAAAATAACACGGCATTGTGCTCAACTTTAAGTCCCGTCAACTTACTTTTGCTGTTCGGTTGAACATGATAAAAGCAGCGCGTCAAAACAGTGTAAGGCATGAACACGGTGACAGCCGCAGCGGCTAAAAACAGAATAAAGGTTTATTTTCAGAAAGTCTTGATAAAGGTTTGGTTCAAAGGAGCGGCAGACGTAGGCGCTGTCTAAATGTTTTATGAAATACCGCTGCTTTAGTTGCTTCATCCCCAAAAAGGTTTCTTGGAATCTTTTAAAAGGATGGCAAACCCAGTTAAATATGTAAATTTTACCATTTAGCATTACTCCTGAATACTACTTAAGGTAATTTGGAAATGACAAAAGCAGAACCAACAAAGCAGAAGCAGGTTCCTCCTCTCCTTCCTCTTTGATGACTGCGCTTTTATTGTGAAAGGCCCCACAATCTGTCACTGATCATTTGTTCTCTGTAATGGATATGATTTAAAATGTAGTGAAGTACAATACTCAAGTAGAAATTCACTTAAGTAAAAGTAAAATGACTGATTTCAAAAATACAAAAAAATTAAAAAAGCTGCTCAATTACAATAATGTGATTAAATTAGTTATTTCCACTTATGGGTGCAAGGAATTGTCTCGTAATCATTGGACTGAGAGGCACAGGAGTTGTTTTGCTTTATGTTAAATCGACTGTAATTCTAATGTATTCAAGTCAAAGGCACGACTTATATCAGCCTTCACCTTTCCAGTGTCAGTTTTCTTCGGAGGAGGCTGAATGTTCCCAAGGCCGTGAGCTGTGCATCCTTCTCGTGACAATGCAGGCCTAATCACAACATTCACAGCGCCTCCTTTATGTGTGCGTCCGCCCGTCTGGCTATCTGTCGATCCACCTGACTGTCTGGTTAAGATACAACCAAAGACCGCAAAGGCTTATGTGCTCGGGCATGTGTGCATCTTGTCTGATACATGACCAAAGGCGGTGAAAGCTTGTGATGTTCCTTTAGACAACAGGTAGGGAAGAGAAGCAAGCTGTCCTGGTAGAGATAAACATCCTCATTCAGCACAACAATAGAAAGTCATTTAGCCTTTCTTCTCCAGTACATTGCCCCCCGCTTTCAGGTCACTGTTATTTCCTGATCCCAAAGCTGAAAGGGAAACAGTGAGATAAGAGAAAGCGAGAGAGACAGACAGAGAGTGAGAGTTAAAACCAACATGAAACTGATGGAGAAAGGCTGACAGAGAGCCGGCGCCCAATGTGTGGAGAGGAGGTGAAGGCTTCTGGCATGTAGTGGCAGGGAGAAATGTCAGAACGAGGGAGGAGGCTGACGGAGATCGCGGGGAGGATGAAGTCCAAGGAGTAAGCAGGTGATGACACTTCCCCCAGAGGCTGGCTGCCTTGACAAGCCGCCAACATGTTCCAGGTGGTATTTCCAAAGAGCTGTCACTCACCTGCTACTCCTACAAAGTAAGGACATCTGGCTGAGCGATGGGCCGGGAGTGAGAGAGATGAGCTGAGGTTGATTCCCTTTGAGACCGCAATTCCTGCAGCTGAAATAGATCTCGACTGAGATACGCTTGGTGGGGAGGCGGCGGTTGTTCGAGGGGAAGAAACCCATGTCAAAACAGAATCTGCGTCCAAGGGTAAGGCTCGCACAAAGCGTTGAATGCAGTGGGCCGTTTCTCGCTGTGTCATGCACATTCGGTTCTTTTCATTTCCAGTGTTTTCACCCCATCAGGGAAATCTGGCGCGCAGGCAGGATTAAAAGTAAAATCATTCTACAGGAACATAAAGCAAAAATCAACTCGGAAAACACATTAAAACATAACAAGTGACCACAGCCATGCAAAGCTGAGTGGATAGGAGCTGGCGGAGAGTCAGCAGCTCAACACAAACAGCGTGTGTGGACATTATGTCTGGGCACTTCTCATTAGCATACTTGTCAGACTGCTAGGTTTCTACACCTGTCCGTGACACAGCTCCTCATCATCACAACAATGAATAATTCTGTGTGGGCTGATGGTGGTTTGTTGCTGTGAGTAATAAATACATGATGAGTAAATTACAACAGACTTTCTGGCCACACCAACCCACTGGCCCACTGATACTGATATCAGATTCAGAATCAGAAATACTTGGAGGGGAAATTAGGTCAGTTGCAGATGCTCAAATTCTTGAACGAAAATATGCAGTATGTAAGCATAAGTGATATTATAAGGAATATGTGCATTAGAAATTTGCAAAAAATGTGTATTCTGTAAAAATATGTACACTCATCCTGCAAAAATATTACAAAAACACATACAGAAAAAAGTATACAGCCTGGTTACAGCAAATTGGCAACTTTTAACCTGACTTTTGTGTATTTGGCTGTTTTTGTTTTGTTTTTCTTCTTCTTTGCCAGGCCTTACGCTGGGAAAGTAAAATTTTGGGAAGGATTCACAGCCATGAGGTTTTCAAAATCAATAAAAATATGAAATGGTCATGCGTAAATTTAATGCTACCAGATATCGGAGACATTTAGGACACCCTCAGAGCTCAGCTTCAGTTGTCAGACATCAGACACGACGGCATTGCTCTAGAAGTCCTCAGCTCTCAGGAAAAACTTTTTTTTTTTTTTCACAAGTCTTAGGTCTGGCACAACTGGATATCAGACAAATCAACGTCAGACAAAAGTCCTTCAGACTGAACCGCATCAGACGAAACTCCTTCAAACAAAATGGCATCACACTAAACGGCCTCAGGCGAAACTCCATCGGACAAAACAGTAGGGGATCAAAACGAGACAAAAACTCCTTCAGACAAACCGCGGACAAGCCAGATATTGTATTACCCGACTTTACAAGCCAATATTTTTGAGCCGGGTGTTGCAACATTTAACAAGTCTCGTTAAAAAGCAAATTTGATGCCTCACCTGGGACAATGTTTGATGTCTTCAGAAAGCTGTTTTCCATTGTTGCCTATGGTGAGGGAGTCAATTACTCACAGCGGAGGAACGTTCTAAAAAATCCATACACAAAGAAACGAAAATAGATTAAAGCAAAGACGGAATTGAAAGGATAAAGAGTCATGTGTTAAACATGCAACTCTGGTAGGTTCGTCTTTTTTGTCTTTGGTAAACCGAAGACTTGACGAGGTTTTTCCCGAGATGTGAAGCCTTTAAGTCTGAGGAAGGATGCTGTTTTGTCTGATGTCTAAGAACTGAACCTGAGACCTGAGGAGGTTCTAATGAGCACACCGCACGGTACAGGAGCTCTTGTATCGGGCCTGCGGGCACCTGCAAACCTCCCTGGGTTCTTCAGACACCGAAAACTACCTGGGAATTTCCATCCTCCTCCATCTTTTGAATGGAGTGCAGCATGAGGAGCACCTCAAACTCAAAATGTCCAGTCGTCCCTGCGAGAGCTGTCACTCATGATAACTCCTGTTATGCAGAACCCTCTGTGCCTCGCATTCCTCATCACAACCGAGAGGCATAGCTAGCAGCAAGCCGGAGACGAGGAAAAAAAAAAAAAAAGGCAAATTCAAGAA
>OMLB01039356.1:0-13666 GCA_900302555.1 Myripristis jacobus | reverse complement strand
ACCACTCCCTCCTCCACCGAGAAAGCCAAACATGGTTAGCATAACTAACTCGGACACCTTTCATGGACACTGTGTTATTCTTGTTGCCATTCATTTCAGATCATCCAACAAAACAGAGGTTTGGTGGCTGAAAATATTGGACACTGAACGTCTTTCATTGCTCTTAGTGACACACCCTCAGACTCATTTGCACAGACAGATGTTGAGTGTGATTTATCAGTGTACCGTCATATAGCAATTGTGCAGTCAGTGTGTTTCAGCATTTTTCCACAAGTTAAGTGTTCATCCAGTTATTTGATGTACTGATTTCAAGCAGAAACGTCTTCAGAAATAACTGACCGTTGCTGGTTTCAGAGGAATTCAGTTTCAGCATGTATGCACATGTTTATAGCAGCTCCCACTGTGGCATTTCTGTTGTGATTATAGCTTGGCATAAAAGCAAGACAGGTGGTCTGGAAGTCTGCTTTTTAAATGTGGTATTCCACTGTAGCTTTAAGTCTGTGAAACTGATAGGGTTTTACAGTTTGACTACAAGACACACATAGTGCGATATAATCATTTTTGCACAGAATCAAAAGTTGTAGCACCAAGCCGAGTTTTATGAACCTGCCTTGGAGGGCCACAGGTGCTGTGTCAGACAAGCTAATCACAGCTGAGTTTTGATAAATCACTTAGAAATATTTGAATATAAATTAAAAAAAGAATGTTCTTCAAATCCTCTACTAATTGGGTTATTGCAATTTACAAGATTAACTTTTAGGAAACATCTGACTGTTTTACTTAAAACTCTGAAGGATGATCATGGACTTTTTGTTGCTCTGATGTTACATTCATTTAAGGCACATGATGACATGAGCCAGTCTGACAAGGTATCAATGCAAAACCCTGTCCCATGCTTTACTTATGTTTTTTGTAATTTTCTACTTTTGCTCTATTCAGATAGAAATTCCAAAAATAATGTGGGCTAGGACTTTGTGCATGATAATGCTCGGCATACAGTTTCAAATCATGCCAACATGACATTAATTGAAAGATTGAGAGAAAAGGATATTACAAGAGACAAGGCCATATTTGAACCCATAATGTCAACATCACCTAGTATGCGCCTTAGTCAACTAACATTTTCAACAAATGCAACATTTGTTAGGGTTAATTTGTTGTGACTGTGTTGCCTAGTCAGTTCATTTCACTGTGCGCTGTCGCTCATTGCCCTCTTGGATGGATGTGCACTGAATCCTGTTAAACCAAGCTTTATGTGTGCTGTCATGCAGTCAGCTAAACTGGCTCAGGTGTGTAAGAGCCAGTCTGTGTCCAGCACCAAATATACTGTGCACATGTCGAGTAACCCTTCTGGTACTGATGCCTAAATGTGTATTCCCCCAGAGCGTCCGTCTCCCCCCTCTGATCCAGTGTGCCAGCCTCCAGAGTCCAAACGGCCCAAGACCAGCGACCCCCCGACCAAAACCAGCACCTCCCAGCCTTAGTGCTTACTGTCCTGTGAGGACGGGCCAGGGTACTTGATCATCTTCAATGCAGAAACACTTGTGACACCATAATGCAGCGTCATCAGGTTTTGGTGGATATTATTGTATGACTGTATTTTATCTCGCTAAGTAACTGTGTACTCAACTATTACAAAAGAAATTGCTTTGTGGGCATTGTTCTGATTGAATTGTTTGTAGTTTTAGTTATGTGACAAGTTTGTATTGTAAACATATATAGATAATCATTTGTATTATTCTGGTAATATTGAGATACTGAATTGCTCCTGTATGTGTAAAAAAAAAAAAAATGTGGTCTGTCTTATTTGTCACTGAGAATGTGAGACTGTGGAATTAAAACTACACTGCCAACCTGAAGGACCTAAAAACCAGTGTCAGGTACTTCAAGGTTAGTGGTTTGTGTTCATTAAAAATGGTGTAAAAGACAGGCTCACTTTTACTTGCCGGTTGCGGTGGACCAACAGCCCAGATATGATCCTATCATTTTCTTCCTAATAAAGAACATTTCACCTGCATCTACATGTGATCTGTATTTAAATGACCGGAGGATTTAAATATATGGTTATGGATGTGCTTACAATTTTGCAGAGCCTCATTGTATCTTGGTAATTGCATATTCCTTTATAATAGGTAAAATTTGTGTTGATGTGGATTTATATGACAAATAGGAGTGCAGTCTCCTGAGTGGTTGGTGGATGTGTCATGGGCCCAAGGCTGTAGTCTGTCAGGATATTACAATAATTAAGGCACTTATAGTAAAGATGATATTGGTAGCTACAATAAGCATACACAAATATGAAATCAGTGGGCAGAGTGGCTATTTGAAGTTCAATAACCTCGCTCTCAGGGCTTGAATGCCAAAATAAAGTATCCTATCCTCAGTTTAACTTATCTGTATACCAAGTGAAGCAAATAGTCCACTGGCATCGTGTGCGGGCAACCCAGCTTGATGCATGAGGGGGGGGGTTGAGTGGCAGCTCCGTCAGCCAATCAGATTTCCCCTGACCGGGACTCTTTAAAGCATCTGCTAATGGCCTTTGTCTGAAGGCGGGGAGGAGGCGTCCGCGTTTGGCTGGTATTTAGCAACAAACAGAAGGTTACGAGTTTAAAAAATTGGATTATTTGATCATCTGACTAGCTTTACGTAAACCAGAGCGGTATGGAATATGTCGGATAACAGCCCGGAGCTTGTTGGCTCGCTTTGGACGGGATCCGCCGCTGATTCGCAACAATTTGGGATGATTGCGGGGAGACAACCTCGCTTTTAGGTCGTTCAAGTGGCGATGCTGAGCAGATAGCTGCATCATCATGTTGTTGCTTCCTACTCGAGTTAGCGAAAAGAAATCTCAAGTTCACGGCGGAGGTAAAGCTGCACGTCGTCATTTAGCCCCTGAGGCCAACCCCGGCCACTGAAATAGATGGAAGGAGGACTGATGATAAACAGGAGTAGTCGGCGCTGATCCGGTTATACGTGCTCACCGTGAAACCGGTGACTTTTTATCACTTGGCGTTTAACGTTAAGTTACGCCTCAGATTGGCGCGATAACGTTACTCTTCTGCATTTATTATCTACACATGGGTGGGCAGTCACACCGTCAATATTGGTGTTGGTGAACACAGAGCCAAAGCAAAAAATTGCAGATTAGTACAACTAAACCTTTCCCAAACAAAATCTAACTGAGATAATATCTGAGCGATTTTTTTTTTTTTTTTTTTTTTTCAAATCTTGTATTCCCGGCAGCTATTTACATTAGGAGGAGGGATGTTCTCCTGGACAGACCTTTACAGTGCCGGAGCCTCCAGTGAAATGCTGCCAACTTTTGCTTTTGTTGACTAAATCAAACTAATAGCCCAGATTACCCTCATTTAAGAGAATATCCTCCTAAGACAATAATTAAGGCTAATTTCCGCTAACGGATCTGGATCTCTTTTAGCCCTCCAATGGGATAGGCTGCCCTAAAACTAAAAACGAACAGGTTTGATTGTCGGGGCTCGTTATTAGGGTTGGTGGGGGTCCCTCTCGTCTCCTGTCATCGGACCCACGTGGAGCTTATGTCGGGACGGTGGGCAACTTTTGGCTGCTGCAGCTCCCTGCCGTGACGCGCAAGCGGCGACTCGGTGAGCCAACACAGGACTGAGTTTTTGTTGATTTCAGGAGCCACAGAGGAAGACGCCGCGGCGCTTCCGACACGGGATAAAGTTACACTACACATCAGATAATCAAGCCCCGTTAAAATGGCCGGCGATTGCACCTACAACAACGCGCATTACGGAAACACAGAGACGTTTTGTCCGTCCAAGCTGTGGTCGGACGGAGACGGGGAGGCAGCCGGGGAGATGGATTCAGTCGGTAACTTGAAAGGGCGTGGACCGACACCGCGCTCGCCCAACTTTGAGGTGATCGACGGGCTGCTCTACCGTAAGAAGCTGGAAAAGGGCTTCATCAACTACCGGGAGGTTTTACACGAGGACCGGAGACACGAAGCGATCTCCACCTTCCACCGGAGGCGGCCCGGCCTGCGCCACCTCTCCCTGGAGGAGACCTACAAATGCGTGGCTGAAAACTACTGGTGGGAGGGTAGGAACATCATTGCTTGCCTTACATCTGGCTTCATATGATATCATGTGGTCTTATAACATGCTGCGATAAAGCGAGGGTTGCTGGGATTTCTCTCAAATGTGGTTGTGGCTCCCCTCTGGTTGTTGTTTTCTCTCTCACGAAGCAACAGGGTTTAGTTATTCCTTCATGCCAGGAAGTGTAAACACATCCACACACTAATGATTTAATCAGTCAGAGATTAGGAGACTGTGTGGATGTCTCAATCAGAGATGAGTGAAGGCTTTAATCATGGGCCTGGCTAATCCTTGGCTTCACATGGTGTTTGTGTTATTGTTTCCCCTGCAGGTATGTATTTCCAGATAAGAGACTTTGTCCTGGGCTGTCCAGAGTGCCCGAGGCAGCGCGGCCAGAGAACGCAGGTAAGTGCGGCCAGCCAGAGCCACGGAGCAGCTGTCCTGACAAGTAGTACTACCTTGAGCTAATTCTGCCTCATGCTCCTTTCCAAGGCGCCTCATGTCCTCCACCGTTTTTTATCAGCGCCTGCTTTTTCTGCACCTCACACGTTTCAATTCACACTTGGTCTCACGCTCTCTCGCTCACGCGGTCCCACTCGCACGTACGGCTGGGTTTGCACAAGAGTCTTCTCACACATTATATTCCTCTCTAACGATGTCTCTTTCTCTCTCTGTCTCCTTTCCTCTCTTACCCCCCCGTCCCTCAGGATCCGGGTGGCGGAGGGCGTGTCTCGAAGACGATGACGGCGCACAGCGATTACATGTTGAGTAAGCTGAGGAGCCAGCGGGAGGCGGGGCTGTTCTGTGACATCACCCTGCGGACAGACGGACGATCCTACTCGGCCCACAGAGCTGTGCTGGCGGCGGTCAGCGAGTACTTCCAGGAAATCTTTGCAGAGATGGACTCCAGTACAAAAACAGACGTTGATCTCACCGGTAGGACACAGGGCAGATGCCTAGACACCAACTGCAACTTCACAGCACAGGGACTTTTTGTCATTTGCATTACTTATGCGTCTGATATGTGGAGCAAAGCTTACCCTGATTAAAGCATTTGTTAGTTTCTAAGTCTCCTCCCTCATGTTTATTCTTTGCTCCCTCTCGTTGTCTCTCTGATCCTGTGTTTACCACGATGCTCTTTAATCTCACTCACTCATTGACCAGGGTTGTGCATATCTAATTAAAGGCTCCCCTGTCTCTCAGGTTTCAGTGAGGAGAGCCTGCTGTCCCTGCTGGATTTCTCCTACTCCTCCACTCTGTGTGTGCGTCAGGAGGACTTGCCCGAGGTCATTGCCATGGCCCGCCACCTAGGCATGTGGCCTGCAGTGGAAGCCTGCTCCGCCCTTCTGAAAGAACAGGAGCAGCCGCCCTCTCGCTGCCCCAAGACGGAGAATCCAAGCCATCATTTTCCCTCAGCCAGCGGGGGTCCTCGCCACGAGCTTCAGCACCAACAGAGGGAAAAGAAAAGGAGGAGGATCTCAGCAGGAGAAGACAAGGTGAACCATGGCTTCAGTCTGACGCTGGATGCATCAGACGAGTCTTTAGAAGAAAGTCCCAAGCGCAATTTGCGCGGACCACCGAGACTGCAACCTCAAGGCCACAATGGTCTTCCTCTCAGTCCCACGCACAGGATGAAGCTCATGGACTTCAAATCTCCCTCGTCCAAGAAGAACACAGCCACCCGAAACTCCTTATCTACCCCACAGTCACGAAATTGTGCCCCCTTGTCTCCATCAAATACCCGTCTTCTCCGCTCCACTCCTGGCGCTGCCCAGGAGGTTCAGAAATTGCTTCCCAGGCCAGAGAGCCCTCGGCGAAACAAGAAGTCTCACTCCATCCCCCTTCCTCCCTGCACCTCTAGACAGAGGCCCAGTCCTGTGTGTAACCCAGTCAGAGTAAAACAGGAAGTTGAGGAGCTGGGAGAGGACGAAGAGGACTACGCTCGAGCGCAGGAGAAATACAGGCTCATGAGCGTTCTGGGGCTGCAGAGGACCGCCCTCCTCCCCAGACCGGAAGATCTGATCGGCTGGAGACAGAAGAAGCGCTTGAGGAAGTTAAAGGCCAACAACTACTCACTAACCAAACGGCGGAAACCCCGCACCCCAGCCCCAGGAGTAACATTTGGAGATCTGCCACTATCCCTTCCCCTGTGTAACCCCGTTAACACTCGCCTGATCAACAGGGTCATCAAGACTGAGCCTGCGGGTCCCGTCAGCATTGATGAGATAAGGGTGAAGAGGCCGAGGTCCACCCCAAGACCCATCCCGCCAAGTGACAGGAGCATGCGGAGTAAAGGGACATTACCAGAGATGCTCCAGCCTTTGTCCAGGCCTTCCTTTGGGGGTAGGGAGCTCAGGCGCTCAGTAAGGAGGGGTAATAGTGCCCCTCCTCCCTCCCAGTCCACTCCTCGCCACGCCAACTCCAAAGCCCTGGCAAGGAAAACAGTCAGGATTAAAGCAGAACCCGCTGAATATTCTATCTCAGGCACCCCTCTTCCAACAAACAGCCGCCGCGGTCACACACCTCGCAGTCTGCCGCCCCCACTGAGGTCACAGGCCAGAAGTAAGGTGGCGGTGGCGGTGGAGACGGTCAAAACGTTGCGGTACAACAGTGGGCGACCGGTGGCAAAGGCCAAGCTCAGGCGGAACACCACGAGGGAGCCTGACAAGACACAGTGGAAGACCCCCAGAAGAGAGGTCACGGACACAAGCCCAAGAGTTCATGACAACGAATCTATTGGGCTCCAGATATCTGACCATGTGCCTCCACCATCCATCTACAACCATCCTCTCTACAAGGTCATCAAAGAGGAGCCAGCAGACCCCCTGCCGGTGGCTGGCCCCTTCCCTGATCCTCCGTCACCGGATTTGGGCAAGCGCCAGAGCAAACCCCCCATCAAACTGCTGGACCCAGGCTTTCTCTTCAGCTTCTGCCGGCCGGCGGGGGGGCCCATGGCCGTAGTGAAGAGGGAGGAAGAGACTGTGGATATCTGCCTGACGCGCTCCGTGTCACAGGTGCGAGAGAAATTTGGAGCCGAGGAGCCCCCGCACAGGGCACTGAGAGCCAGAGGGGGGTCCCACACCGTGCCTCAGGTGAAGAGGGAGACGGAGGAGAGGAGCGTGAGCCAAAGCAGAGTCCAGAGAGCCAAGTCAAAATCCCGCAGCAGTGCTCTTCATCTGGCCAAATCTACAGGGTCAAAGACCATGCGGACCATGCCAAAGGTAGAGAGCAGTTGGGTGGGGAATAATTTGTGTTTCTGTAGCAGTAAAAACCTACTGGATGAAGTTAGTTCTTTGTTAAAGGTAAACTAACCTCACCCTGTTTTAGAAGGCAGCAGGTCTGATTTCAGCTCTAGCCATGCCAAGAGTTGTATATAATCAACCACCTTTTTTTTTTCTTTAGCACTATACACTATTCATTTGGCCTCATGAAAATGTGTCATAACACCAGTTTAAAGTATGTCATTGTATTTTGATCATATACTTACACAGTAATATTGTGTATTTTCAATATTTATCGGTTAATATACTGATATAAGACTATTGTAAAGTGTTCACCATATTTTGGTATTCAGCGTATTTATGTTTGTATTGCTAATTATTATTCTTAATCAGGCCAGTGCTCTCTTAAGGCTCATTTATGCTCCCATGATGTACAAAAATAAGTATGTACATTTCAAACGATGGAATTGTCACTGCCCACATACTTCCATGTGTCCTTTCTGTTGCGTGAATAATGTACCTGCTACAAAGAGGCAAAAGGGGAGGCAGCGTTACAGTCGGTGGTCTGTGAGGTCATTAAATACATCACAACAGGAGGACGGAGAATTCTTTTCACTAATATTATCAGTTTTTAAGATTTCCTCTTCAGGTCTTGCTCAGACGGGTCTCACTTGAACTGTTGCTTAGGCTGCCCCCACGATTTTGTGGCACTGCTCCGTTTTGTCCATATCCGTGAGCTTTCTGAAAACGTGCACAAATACAGACAAAATGAGCATAGAGTACTGACAGAGGGCTCCATCCATATCCATATGTAACACTCAGTATAAATGAGCCTTTACATGCTTACAGATATGATGCGTCTCATATGTTTACCTTTGTGTTAATCGTGTTAGCATTTGCATGGTAATGCACATACTGGAGATGTGGAATTATCGCATTTGACTCTTTCCTCTGTCTTCTTCTTGTGTGTGTGCAGCAGCAAGGCAAATGCCTCCCTCTTAGCGGCAAGAGGTGTGTCTTGCTGGAGTCCATCCGCCGGGCGAGGCTAAAGCAGCTTCGGGGGCCCCGTAGTCAGGCCCCCAAGGCCCCTAAGGGTGCCCATGCCTGTCCTCAGTGCCACACCTCCTACAGGGACTGTGATGCTCTCATCATGCATCGCCTCAGGCACATCGAGGGCAAGCACTGGCCATGTCCGGTAAGTCATGGAGGCCATAAAGGGCACCTGGAGCCACTTGGCTCTGTATGTAGGCATTGTCACTTCACTGCAGGAACATGTTTGAGTAACCAGAAAGCCTTGTCCCTGTCTTTGGGCCCTATAACGCTCACCTCCATTTGCGATTGCACGCCGTGTCACAGTTGATCTACGTTTCTCCACATAAAAGCACTTTCTTCCTCTCAGCTCTTGCTTTTCTAGCACCTTCAGTCTCATTTCAGACCCCCACAAGTCTCTTCTCCAAAACCCAATTTAACATCACAGTGTTCACCATTTTGCTTTTGTCAGTTACTTACAGAATGACTAGTGAATTCCTAATTATCAACATAAAGGTCACTGTTCTTATGGTGTTGTAAAAACAAAGACGCATTAGAGCTTAGGGTGCTTTTCAGGAGCAAGACCCAGGAACCTAGGCACTGAAACTTTTTAAAAACAAAAAGTCCAGATGACACCTCATCCGTATCTTCTGTGCAATTCCAGTTTCTCTCCCGGTTTCAAACCATCTCTGTTTGTTTCTGTTCTGTGTTTTGCTTCCTCTGTTTGGTTTAGCTCTGCAGTAAGACGTTCTTTCGACTGAGGAATGTGCGGAACCACATCCGCACCCATGACCAGAAGTTGTACAAATGCCGCAGCTGCATCGCCGCCAGCGCCTCCTGAGGGGTGCTCGCCGGCCAGCGGGAGACCAAGGTGGGTGCAAGTGACGGCATGCAAGGGCCGAGCCACTGTCTTCCACTGTCACTCTCTACAGACTTCAGTCAGGATCGGTCTGTTGATCAAAGCATGCTGTGATCACGCGGGTTCACCATCCGCACTGATCCTCGGGAGCAGCGTGTCAGAACATTTCTTTACAGTCGTGTTTGTTTTCCAGGGTGAAGCCTGTCAGAGTCTTGAGATCAGCGGGCAAGATGGAGAGGGAGGCACGCGGTCGATCAGCAGCTTGTACATACAAAGCATCTGTCACACACAAGCACAACAGTCTGTGGAAAGGCATAATTACTCTGATTCTAATCATTGCAGTTGTCAGTGATTGCTAATTGTTATTTAAATAACCAAACCAAGGTTCCTGTGTGCATTCTGGTAGCTACAGGGGTTAAACTTGGACGTTACACTCAGGGGGCGGGGAACTGTGATGCCACGGTGTAAAGTGTCTGAACATCACAGTTGTGTACAAAAATGAAATGCAAAATGATTGTGATGATAATTATTGCTACTACTTATTACTATCTTATTTTTCTATGTATAGATGATTCTCGAGTGCACTTATATTATAGCTTATGTTGTAAACCTAAGAAACGGTAATGAAATTGAAGGTTGGAGTCCACGGTGGGAATACTTGAAGTGATGCTGGAGCTGGAGGGAATACTTGAAGTTGGAGGCTGTCTTATGAGCGAGACGGTCCTGTGGGTGTTTCAGTGGGTGTCCCCTAGTCTTTGTCCTTTGGTGTTCAGATTAAGTATGACTTGGCTAGTCTCTCTCTCTCTCCCTTTGTATTGATCTGCTAGTCTCACTTTAGTCCAAGATTTCGGGGGGAGGGGGGCTGACGGGGTTAATATGACGACACCGCTGCATGTGTGTTTGCAGGTTCATTGTAATCCACTGTCTTTTGTAAGGCTGCCGGTTTTAAAGAAAAAAAAAAGGGAAAACTCGTCTGATTTTGATGTGAATTTCGGAGTAGTAATCAACACGACTGTGTCACAACAGACATTTTATTGATCTTTTCTCCCACTTTAATCCAAGACAAGGCACTTGTCTTCCTTGTCATATTTCATATTTTCCCTCCTACTGAATAAATGCAATGTGTGCACATAAAGAGACATTTTAATATGTTTCACAAGTTGATTTTAGAAATAACTGAACATTGTCCCTTGCTATCTGTAAAAAGATACTGAATAAATTTTTGCCTTTTATATCCTGTCATTCTTGCCTTAATTTAATATTCTTTGATGGGTATTGCAAGCCTTAATTATGATATGAATGACAAATTTCTTGAGCAGAAATCTATTAATGAATCAAAGTAGAGAGGCCAGCTCTCTTTGGCATGCAGAGTCGAGTTAGAAAATTAATTTACAAAATCTATTTTGAAGAGGCATTTATATCAGGTTCATCACTGGATATCTCTAAAGTACAGAGGATCCAGACTCTTAACAATTATTATTATTATTGTTATTTTCCACTATTGCCATCATTTGTTTATACTTCACTTTGTGCTTGTAAACTAACTTTTTATACAATGAGTTACTGACTTTTAGAATGAAACATAAGCTGTTCATATATACTGTGTGCTTTGTCATTTATTCAAAGAGGAAAACTAGTTCCTGAATATTCCTTATCTTACTTTTCCTGGCCCACATGCTCTCCTCATGCAAATACCACACTAGTGATGTGAGAACGGACTGGTTGGTGTGCCTCTGCCCTGCGTTCACCCAGCCAGGAGGACAACGAGCAGGCCAGTCTGGATAGGTTGTAATGTAGAAGGAAGAGCTTTAAGCATGAATCATTTCTTTGCATCCTTTCTCCTTGACTCATCTGGAGCACAAATGGAGCTCTAGGCTTCTTTGTGTGCTCTCGAATTTATTGTGCAACAGGAGAAAATGCATATAAAGTAAAGACTCACTCGATCCATTCAACTCATGATCACGATGCAAGTTTCATTATGAAAGTTTCACTGGATCAAACTTTCATAATCCCTGAGGGGAAATTGGGTCATTTCAGACTCAAAGAGGAACAAGCAACATGTAGGAAGTGTAGGATACAGCAAGGGGGAAAACATGCAGATACAATGTAGATTACAGTGTAGATGCAAATATACACACACACATCTGTAACTGACAATTTAAACAGTAGAATGAGTGACGTCAATATGCATGCATTTTAGCATTTATTATGGAATTGAGCCGTATGGCTTTATTGTGTTATCCTGACTATTCCTTTTATCTAAGCTCTCTCGGCGGCAGAGTTGGTTGCTTTTTAAAATTTAAGTGTCAAATAAAATTAATCAGTCAAAAAATAGCAGCAGTGGTAGAGATAAAACCTAATTAGGCCAAAAAGGAGAAATAAGAATTCCTAAAACACGAGAATGTACCAAAAATTGTAAAAGTAATGTAAAAAAAAAAAAAAATCAACATACACACAAATGAGAGGAAAGCAAATTACAGCATGCATGCAGGATGTTCAAAATGTGTGAGAAGGTCTACAGAGGTCCAGATGGACACGTCACCTTATCAGTTAGATTCAAATCATAGAGGTGGATTACATGCATAAAACAGAACATGCAGATTGGATTAGAAAAAAATAAAAAATAATGAAAATTCAAAACTCCACAGGTGCCAATACTGTATGTATAGAAGTGTCACTGTGCCAAGAACATTTGCATTGTTGCTTATTCTCATCATCACTATTATAATCAAAACATATTTTATTATGAGTGGAGGTAGCATACATGCAGAAAAGATGTCCAAAGGTACATGCTGATTCAAATGGAGTTTAATGTAGGCTACAGATATGCACAGACCAGAAATAGTGCAAGCAAATATTGAGACTTGGTAAAACATAATCATGTGAAAAAGCAGTCCAGGATAGTTCAGCATGAGTGAGCTGCTTGACTGTAAAGTGGATGAAGACTGGGGTCATTTGGGCAGGAACTACTGCACAGTCTGCTGGCTGTCAGCACAAAAGGCTGAAGGGGCTTCTTAGCTGTATCAGCTCATCATACACCGGGTGAGAGGTGTTGCCTGAGCTTGATCCTCCCCTCAGCTACTGTCTCTCAGTCCCGTGGCAGAGCCAGCCTTTACCAGTTTTTGTTTGGCCCTCCTGCTTCCCACAGGCTGGCATAGCAAGTAAAACCCCCTCCACTCCCCACCAAAGGATCCACACTGAAAGCCCTGTGTTGGCAAGCATCTGGCCTGTTGAAGTGTCTTTGAGCAAGTCACTGAATCCCCACCAGCTCTGCAACTGATACTTGGCTCTCACTGCGCCGCAAAGGGGAGGCAAGCCAAAACAGAAGTTCTCTACTAAATAAAGAATCATATTAATTTGCATCACATTACTGGTCCACTTCTAAAATGACACTGAATGCCAAGCCTGTCGAGCGCACATAGCAGTGCGTCTTGTGTGAAGGGAGGGAAGAAGGAGAAACTTCTTTGTTAACGCCATTGCAAGAAAACACCACGTTCTAGCCTACAATTGGTTTCCCAGCCTTTGAGCAAATCAGTTGTCTTCCTTTATCTTGGGTTTCTTGCTGAAATAAAATATCACCATTCCGTTTCTACTTTTCTGCCAACAGAACTGATTTGGTAGCTTGCTGCTTTTTCCAGTAAAGAACCAATCCTTTTGATGCAATATTGCCAAGGTTTTGCGTTGGTTCCTACCCCCCCTTCCAGCCTCTCTTGCCTCTGATCTGGAAAACATGCATGAGGTTGCTTCACCAAGCCAGCAGTACCTGAACCTAACACTAGATGACAGCCTGCACTAGTAGATGACAACGGACTCCTTAGTAACAATAAAACTATAATGCAAAATGGTTCCAGCCACATCAACCCTTGGCACTGGAAACCTCCAGACACCCCCAATGTGCACTCCTTAAGGGAAGAGTGTCGATGATGTGATTATGGTGTCACCGAAAAGGCTGCCTTGACTTCTGGGTAAGGAAATGCAATTGTTTTAATTGATGCAAGTGTATTTGATTGCATTTGACTGGATTCTAAAGGAGGAAATAATAATAATAACAGTAATAACACACATAGTAATTTTAAACCGATGGCAAAAAGTGCAAACTTTAGAAGCTCAAGGGCTCTTTGCTCTTGAGAGGTTAGAGCGGAGTGACCCCTTCTCTGACCTGCGGCTTTGAATGAGTTGTCCTTGCTTGTAGGAATGGTGTCAAACAAGCAAAGTGCAATACACAAGGGGGGTATGGTCATGCTGGTGCGTTATTTAGACCCTGCCTCATACCAGTAACGGTGTGCTGGAACTTGCAATAATGAATGAAAAAGAAGGACTGGAAAAGTATTCTGATGTCAACTCCATAATAGCGTTATGGACCGGCAAACCCTGCAGCAGTGTTTGGGGGCCCTTGGTGTACTTTTTCAAATTCATAGGCTTACTTGGGTTACCCTTGTCCTACCAGCGGCTGCATATGTAGGCTTATGTGAGTTTAGGGA
>OMLB01039348.1:61319-77580 GCA_900302555.1 Myripristis jacobus | reverse complement strand
AAGGTGTCTGCATCAATATTAGGACATGCTGAATTGTATTAAGATTGGACTTGTGAGCATGTGTATATTCATTATTGCTTTAGTTTATATCACTCCAATTAAGAGTGGTATAACACATAAAGAGTTGCACTGCACTTGTCTAGTATGGGCTCATGTTTTGTTTATAAATATTATAGGATACTCTGTCTAATAAGCAAATTATGAAAGCCATATGAAAGACAAACAAGAGGGCAATGATAATTCAGGAAACATATGGTTTAGCATCACAGTGCTGTACTGATATTTAAAGGACTATACCGGCGATTGTGCATTTGTATTTTTTCTTTTTTAGTGCAATATCCACAAAAATCAAGCAATTTATTTGAACTTCAGTGTCATTTTTCCTCCCTTTTATCCCGTCATTGTTTTCCACTCATTCCACTGCGATATGAAAATTAACTTTCAGACACTTCAAACTTTTGTCACACCGGTGTTCTGGAAAATAGTCCACAGGGAAATGTTTGCTTTGCACTGCCAATTATCAGTTCTGTGGTTTATGAATGAGGATGATGCCGTTTGCCACAGAGGCAGAACATAATAAGGTGGGTATTCCAATCAAAAATCAGTATTTGATCATTTAGATATATTGATATGTTCTATAGTACACAAAATGGTCTGTTGCAATGGAAACATTCAAAATGACTGGTTTTGTCCTTTAAAAACATACTGTTGTTGTTGCTCATTCTTGTTTCTGTGCTACCTGAGATTACAAGGACATTTAGTGAGAACAAATCTTTAAATCTGTGTTTTATCCTGTGAAAAAAAAAGTAGTTAACAAAATGAACAAACTAATAACTATTCAAGAGGCAAAATAGTGGCTTTCACAGTTGCTCTGTTCCCCTCTCTGGTGTGTGTACTTTCCGTCTTTAATGCCGACTATGTTGTTGCAATTATTCAAAACATCAACTTTCTCCCCTTGCCTGCTGATGCTGAGCGCTGCTCTCTGCAGTTCAGTTGCTTGATATTTCCCAAGACAATTTAATGGGAAATTTATTTCATTTAAACATCATACCACAGTGGCTGTAATTAATTGTTCTGCTGTTCGATGTACAATAGTTCACTGACTCCATTGTGTGAACACGGGCTTGTTACAGTTGCATGGTGCCGGGTGCCATGCTGAACCTGGTAACAGATGCTGCTGTCACCTAAAATGTCCACCTAGATGACTCCAAAACAAAGAAAGTTTGGAATTAATCAGCAGCAGATTACCAGATGATGGCATGCAGTTCTTTTCCACTCCTTTTACAGACTCCTTCTGAGTTAAAGAAGACTGTCCTCCATCCTGTATGATGATACTAGGATTGATACTGGATTATAAAACAGATTTGTGCTGGCCTTGCACACTGAACTTTCCTTGAGACACTAGGTGTGTTTAATGTCAATAACATTGTGTTCTTTGAATCACTGTGAGCTGTAAAAGCATTTCCTCGTACACAGGGTGTGGTTCCATAATATCTTGAGCTATAATCCAAGGCAAACAGTATTATCAAGTGGGCACGTTCAATCACAGATGCTTCATTGAATTAGGCCCATAATGCCTCCGTGAGGCTCGACACTAATTACTGGCACCCTTGAACCATGGCCCTCCACACCCACTGTCAACACCTAACAGGACGACACTCGTCTACTCTTCTCTATTCTAACAGAAAGGCTTCTGCATAGTTGACAACATGACCTGATAATTTTTGAGGGCACCATCAACAACAATAGGTTAAAGTCCCTCTCTTGCCATTTATTAAGCCCTTAAAAAATTATCTCTGATCATCAGTATTATATATTTATATGCTTTTTTTCCCATGAGAAAACATCCCTTACCACCTTAAAGCTGCATATTAAATGTTACCTTCATTGCAAATTCACAGATATATATATGAATATGCAAATAACTACTGTCCACCCACCTTGCCTGCTGGCACACCGACTCGAAACGGAGCTCTGTTTACAGGGCACTGAAATACTGTCCGCGACAGGTGGAAAAATCATGGCATATTTGAATATCTTACTAGGAATTTGTTTTCAGTGAATCTCTTAGTTTATGTAAAGCAGCCATTTTGAGCTGGACTTGTTGGTTCCTGGGAGATAAAACACTCGTATGGGAAAGATCTGAGTACACTGACAGGGACGGGCCGGCGGTGGAGCTGATAATGATATGTAAAGCAATGCGCTGCCATTTTAATGGGATTGGGTGTTGGATTTGTGACGTACTGGATCTAGCTGGCCCGGGGCACGTTTGAATCTCAGATTTTAGAGGCATGCACAGACACCTCCACCTTCAGTAGAGGACTGTGAAAAAAAAACAAAAAAAACACCTCTAGGAACAAACTTTGCACAGATACAAGTCAGTACAGTCAAGGTCAGCCACTTTAGGGGACATAAACATAAGAAAAACACATTTTTCAGTGGAGGGGGTCTTTAACAATAGGCGTACACTGACACAATGACAAACTAACATGTACCCTGTAGTGTCGCATTCAAGGCTCTGGCGCAGCTCTGTGCCAAAGTCAGTGTGCCTCCTTTTCAGCCACAGCGGCTGATTGGCTTCCACTGTTGTCCCAAAGCCTTTAATAAAAGCTTGAAGCTCCGCCCACGGACACCTAACTCGCCTGATTGTGTTGACTTTGCGGTAACCTTTGGCATGCGACTACCACAACGTGCACACTCGCTCTCCGATCCCGCCGATCCACCTCTGCTGCCAGCTCGGTGTGCCGCAGCGTTTTCCTTTCTTGAGCCACAACCGCAGCGCCCACCCAGTGCACCCAACAAACACACTGGCCGCAGTTTGCTATTTACCCAGTTAAAGTCACAATGAAATGAAAAATGACTTTTCCAACTCGTTAGCAAACTTTCTCTGCCAGCATATTCACCTAGTTAATGATAAATGAAGAAGAACTTATTAATGTTTTATTATTATTTTTTTTATACATCAAAATTCTGGGAAACAGTGCATCTTCACTGATGATTTTATGTTGAACCAGAAGGCATGGGCATAAATTTTAAGCAATAAAAGCATCACATTTTTGAATAATGACACCCCTCCCATCAAATAAAACTGCCTTTCTCTAACTGGTCTCCCGTGGGTTTATTTTGAAAAATCCCTCTCTGTGTTAAGCCTTGCCCCGACAAACTGTTTCAACAGGATATACATCAAATGAAAGAAGCTCTCAAACTGCTGTTTCACTGTGACGTTAAAGCGTCAACACCTGGCCTTTATGTTAATCAATCTTTGCCCACAGCACGGCTGCCTGACTATGTTTCACTGCTAATTATCACTGCTTCATGGAGAAAACTAATGTAAATGTCTCTCTAGCAGCTGATTCCTTCATTTCAAGTTGTTTGCCCATTAGGTGATGTCACTATGTGCATCATCCTGGTTTATATCCTGACAAAACTCTCCGCCTCAATGCGAGAGAAAAACAGGGTCTTCACCTTGACTCTGATTTTTAGGAGATGGGAAAACAAAAGTTGCACGAATTATGTCTCAAATTTAGACGCGTTTCCTCACGATACAAGACTTTTTACACCTCGATGTTCCCTCCCTCTGATGCACTTGCTCTACTACCATTGTTTTTTTTTACCCTGCTTCTTAAAGGTCCAACATCCACGTGCTGACCTTCCTACCCTTGTTGCACCTGCCCCACGATATCCCTCCTGTATGTGCTGACTGCGCCTGCTGCATTGGTCCTCTTGGGTTTTATTTTTTTCCGCTGATACTGTAGGTGCTACGGGCCTAGGCCAGGTCTTTAGTTTCTGTCAGGGTTATCTCTAATCTCTCCTCTGCACACTTCAACTCCTCTGTTAGCCTAGATATAGCTAATTCCAGTATCTGTTTTCCTATACAAAACCACACACCTAAAACACTGTGGGTATCCGAGCTATTTCGTGACCGTTCTCTCCAATTTATCTTGTTTTTGACAGAGGTATTTTACTGCATAAACTGTTAAGGGCCACATTAGGCAAGGTGTAAGCTTTAGAGGCGTCACACTCTGCAAATCATATGCTTTGTGTTTTTATACAATGGCAGGGACACGTTGCTGTGAAGTTTTAAGCAAATCTGCCTCCATTCAAGTACGTGTGATGAAATTATACACTATATTAATTGGAGGACACATGGTTGCCTCCATATTGCATGGAGGAGAAAATGCACCATATGGCCTAAGGAAAAAAGAGGAACAAGAAGAAGAAAAAAAAAAACTGGCAAGATAAGCACTGTGATTCACAGAAGTGATGAAAAAACAAACAATACAATAAGCGCGGACAAAAAAGCCTTTGAAACTGTAGAGAAAAAAGTTAGGGAAGAGTCAACAGTAAGCAGAAATACGAAAAGATGAAATTACATAGACTTCAGCAATATCATGCATTCAAAGGTTCTATCAAAAGCCTGCGGTATACAAAGGGAAAAAACACACATATGAATAAAAATACAGCGACAGATAATAATGACAGTTATTACCGTGAAAATGTTGGCTATTTCAAGAAACAGCATTTTGTTGGGGAACTTTTCATGTTGTGGTTGATATCAATCCAATCAATTCCAAGCACAATAACATGTAGGATATCAAAGAATAGGTTGTGAAAAAAATATTTTTCCTCTGCTCTGGGCCCTGCAGTGCTGTAATGCACTTCAAACTAAGTAGGTGCCATAGTGCGGGAGCTCAGACATCATGTGGGAAGGAGCGGGGAACTCGGATATCATGAGAGCAAAAGTTGCAGTGCCCTTGGGCAGACATGTAAAGTGACTTTGTCACTGCTCGTGATGAGCTGTGCGTTCATTGTTCACCGAAGCAAATCTGACAAAAGGAGTGGAGGTCAGGAGAAAGACGAGCCAGTGCAGGAATAGAACATTATATAAGGAGTGTTAAAAACTTAATATGACTGAAGTGACACAAATTATTAAGAGGCCCATCTCATCTTTGCGTTCCAATGTAGGCAAAGTTCACAACAGGGTATTGGTCCCTTGCCATTATGGACTGTCATCAGAGCAAGGATGACGAGAAGGGACGTCCCTAATTAGCCCTTGTCAGCCAAATGACATTCTAATCACGTGTTTCTGGTAATTACTTCACTTTTAAGATCTCTCTCTCTCTCTCTCTCTCTCTCTCTCTCTTCACTTCTTGCTATGACACGATAGTGCTTGTCACTAAAATGAACCTCTTTAAATACATTCGGTGCTTACTGCCAAAAGGGAGAGAGGAGGAAATGGAGAAATGGAGGGAAGCACTGCCTCGATCCTCCACTTTCAAGCCCTGAGGCATCCTAATCTGGGTAAAAAAAAAAAAATACTCATTTTATCATCTTCAGTGCATAAAATTGAGAGGTGTGTGGTGTATTTACGTGGACTAACAGAGTCTTGACACTGGCAAGTCTGTACTTATCTATTTGCACACCTTTTAGGTGGCTTTGGTTGATAGCCCTCCCTTCCTGAACTTCTACCAACTGAGCTGGTTATATGTGAAATTAAAAAGGAAAATTATTAAACACCCTGCTGAAGCTAAACACGGTGTCTGGACACAGGGCCCGGAGAGTGATTCATTTTCATCCCGTGTTAGCGTGAAAAATTGATTCAACCATTTATGTTCACATATTCCCAACAGGGTATATACTGTATATATTTAGCAGGTAGGGTGAGAGAAGCCCTTGAAAAGAGAAGGGGAGAGAATGGAGAAGAGACCGACGGAGGAAACAGTTTTGTGCCGTGCCAGTTATTAAAAGTGGGGACAAATGGCTGGTTTCCGCAACAAATGGTGGAGAACTTTTCCTGCGTGATTACCAAATAACATCGCCGGCTTGTGTCAGGCATTTCATGTGGCTATTCTGGAGGTTGGTGGTAGAGAGATAACAAGTTCTGCTAGTTGGCCAGGAAATATGCCCATCTCCATATAAAAATAGCCCTCGCATTGTTAGTCTGCCTCTGCACGTCCTGTGCTGGATAGCGACTCCCCAACAATTCTTAAAACCTCTCCCTGCGGGTAATCATTAGTTGGGACACATGTGACATCATCTGAATCTGTGCCCTTGCAAGCCTTATGGGACCACTGGATCGGTAGACACATCATTGAATAATACACAGCTCTTTTGCTGTGTGAAGCACAAGGGACAGCAAGGCGAGGCGGCAGAGCATTATGCTAAAATATGTACCGTTGCCACTGTGGTCCGCTGGGCCTCGGCGGCTGTTGTTTACGACGCGGTGGCTGTCTCGCTTTCTCGGCTCGCTCCGTCTCCAACCCAGGGCTCATTATGTGTGACAGCGCTCTCAGTGAGGAAAATGCAGGTAGAAGGTGGAATGAAAGGGAGGCAGGGAGGAAAGGAGGAGGCTCGCTGTGGAGACACAGGTCTCCTCCTCATCCTGATATCGAGGATAAATCAATCGACGCTGTTTTGTGCACTTTTTGTGCTGACCCAGCGAAAAGAAACTACAAAAAAAAAAAAAAAAAAAAAAAAAATCGTCCAGTTGCCTCTGGCATGGCAGGCACACTTTGAGTTTAGTTCACTCTGTCACCATTATGCCCCCCCACCCAGCACTTCTTGTGACTGCAAAGCGCAGTCACATACGAAAAATTCACGCACGCACACACACACACACACATACGCCATCCCCCCTTTCTCCTAAAATGCATTTGTCGCCCGTGGAGTTATGGCATTGGACTGTCTGCTAGATATTAGGGTTGTGGGGGTAAATCTAGATGATGGATGATTTCTGTTGTGCTGTCAAAACCAGCGCTTGATAAAAGAACAACACAGGACAGACGCAGAAGACAAACGGATGGCGGGGGAGAGCAGAGCTCGCATCAATATCTGCTCTCGCCCAAAAAATTCATAGCACCGGAGCAATTTGAATCAGTACCTATGGCACTGGGGAAACTTCCACTTACAAAGGGCAGTTTGTTTACAGTGTCACAGTGTCAGATGCATTAAAATAAATGGCAGGGAATACATTAAGCATACTGCTCACAGCTATGTTTGCAAGGTAAACATTATTACGGGTTCTCAATCAAATGTTTTTTTTGTCTGTGTCAACTCGCGAGGCGTCTTCAGCTGACTGTGGGCAGAACAAACGCACTGCTGTCTTGTCTGTAAGACGAATAAATATTGATATGCTCCAGTGGCCTAGTATGTTAATTAAATACATGCTTATTGAAATTCAATGACAGCTGGAATTTCACAGTGAGCAGGGGATCTTGCTTCTCCCCAAGAGTGTATAACATAATTGGTTGACAGCAAAAAGTAACACACAATTAGTTAGGGAGGTTTAATTAATATTATTCAGGCAAGGTCCTCGGTTTAGATGCTTCACGCTGCGTTCTGCCTCTCTGTCGCACAGACGCGGCAGATGTGGCGTTGCGAGCTCAAGGCGGTTGCATCGACAGGGGTCCATGCGGTACAACAGGGGTCCATGGTTGGAAGTGTAACCCACAATGGAAAAGAGGTAGAGAAGAGAGAAAGGGGGGGAGAAAAAAAAAACATTCCCCCAAGTCCTATACTGAGCCATGTGTGCCTGCAATGTCGGTGTTGCTGCTCCCTAATCAAATGTAGTACCTCTCTCACCTCCCCTCCACTTCGCAGTTCTGGAGGAGGATTTCAGATTTGTTGATGCTGCTGCAGAAATATCAACAAAACTGTTAGACTTAACCGAAAACCGTGAGAGCTAACTGAATGTGGAAAAAAAAAAAGAGAAAATAATATGGGGGTGAAAAAGGTGTAAGAGCAGTGATAAGTATCTGTGTTGGAGCATAATGCATCACATGCACAGAGCTGAAGACAAGTCTCATTTGAAAACACTGAGGGGAAGTGCTGCGGGTGCAACGAGCGCCTGAATATTTTTGCCCGAGTCTCAGCACAGCCCCGTTTCAAGAATATGTTTATCGGCGCCGCCTCTCCTCAAGTGTCTCGCTCCACGCCACAGTCTTTGCGATCCTGAAGCTCGCGCACTTAATTCATGCTCACCTCCCCCTTATCCCCGCCCCTGTCGCGTCTTTCCTTCCCGTCGCGGCATTGACACCTGGAGTCCTTTGTGAGTCATGTATCACACTCACTTAAATGGCCTCGCACGGCTTATGGACAACAATCCGCTTTGTTTTGGGCCATTGTGTGAAACATTAAAAAGCAATTTGCTGGCAGACCTATTGAGCGGACCTGCAATCGGTCCCCCAACATCACTCCCCAGGTGAATTGTTATTGTCATTGAGTGGTGGTGGTGGTGGTGAGAGAGGGGGGGGCTCTGACAGTAGGCGGTTGGGAAATTTCAGGCTTTATTGAGCTGGGTTTCACAAAAGCCAAATGAAGCTGAATCTGAATTGAGAGTTACAGTGGTAAGTAGATTTGTATGCACGCGTACATGCAAACGCACATTTGCACGTATACACACACACTTGGATTACTTATTCATGTCCGTGTCAGAGCCAATAACATAGGGTCGCAAATAATGAAGATACGGCCAGGCTGGCTGGCTGCAGGTGTGTTCAAGGATACAGAACTCCCTCCTCTGTATTATTATCATTATCGTTATTATTATGCCAGCAATTCACCTTATTGGGCATTACGCTCTTATGCCACACTCAGGGACGAAAGCAACATGCACTGGATGTGGATATCTGTCTACAGTAATCTAAACAGACAGCTCAATTGGACGAAAAAAAAAATGTTATGGACTACATTGATGAGACAGATAATCTATCACTCACTTACACCCTGAACTTCATGGTCATTATGGGAAAATACTTCCTGCACAAACAGTATTTTTAACAGTCAATGCCAGCTCCACACTGCAAGTAGCCTATTCTTACTGGAAATTGACTATTTGATCACTTGAATAGTAAAAAAAAAAAAAAAAAAATGGTAATTCAGAACCTAGCACCTATTACTTGGCTTTTTAATGTAGTTTTTTACAAAGTGTGTATATATAGACTTTGTGATATCGACAAATATTATATGCTTGTCCAAAACAATTGATATACTATTGTATTGTGATGAAACTTGTGATTTAGGCCGCCATTCATGACCTCAAGGACTGATATGACTGGCTTAAACCAGCGCACATGGTCCAGCTGGCCGTCACGCCGTTGCCATTGCTAAAACCCACAAGTCTCTTATCTCCTTCCAATAGAAACTCTCTGGCGTGACGTTGTCCTTTTTTTTTTTTTTTAAAGATTTTTTTTTTTTTGGGCATTTCTGCTTTATTTGACAGTCACAGTAGAGAGGCAGGGAAGGCAGGGGAGAGAGAGGGGGTGACATGCAGCAAATAGCCTGGTGTTAGGGTTAGGGTTAGGGTTAGGGTTAGGGTTAGGGTTAGGGTTATTCGAACCCAGCACGCTGCGATTGGGACAGCCTTAACAAGTGGTATGAGCATTATCGGGTGAGCTACCGGGGCGCCTCGACATTGTCCTTTGGTTTCCACAATTTGAGTTTCCCATTTTGATTGGGAAACTGGTGAATGGACAGTATCTTATTGAATTCAGAATAATACTGGACACTCGCTCCTCCTCAACTGACCAACTTGTAAAGCTCATGGATCCCAAGACGTTGTGTTGGAAGTGGGAAGACAAATTCAGCCAAACGGTAGCATGCAAACACATCGTGGCTATGTGTGTGTGTGTGTTAACGTGTGTGTGTGTCTGTGTGTACTTACACAAGCTGTGAATGCACATAAAGACACGCATTAACTCGCACACAGACGCGGACACACAGTGCAAAGCCGTACGGCACATCTTCGCTTAAAACGCTTGCATATTCAACCGTCCAATTCCCAGCATGCTCCAGTGAATAGAAGGTCAACAGTCTGGCGGCTCACAACCCCACCCTCTCCTGTTTATTTCCTCCACACAGAGGAGAGCAAACAAATTTGACCTGCACTCCGCCGTGCCTTTGTGTCGCACCTAACCACCAGATATGAAATCAAACGAAATGGGAAATGGGACGTTTCAGACGGCGAAGGAAAGCTTTCGGCTGAATCACTGTCTGACTGGACTGTGCGTATGTGCATTTCTGTTGAGAGGCGTGCGGGTAAAGAAGTGCTGAACAGGGGTTGTTTAGATTTCAGCTCTCTTCATTAGCCGAGCCTTGTTGCAGTCGAACGCCTGCCCCAGGCGATGCACAACAATCACTCAACGACACTGTTCATTCTTCTGTCCGGGCACTGATAAATGATCTGGAGTGTCCCTGACATGGCTTAGTTGTGGCACACAAAACAATTTGCAGCAGTTTGAGAACTTTTGCGAAAACTCTCACTATAAAAGGCACGGTGGTAATTTAAACTCCATTCAGTAGCCCGCTCATATAGTCCTCTACGTACAAGGTTCAGCAGGGTTTAGAAACTTGTTAAAGGTTTGTATTGGGTCTCCAAACACTTCTCAACCTGAGAGTCAGTAGATACTGAATTTGAAGAGTACAGCCAGGCTCCCCGGTGTGAATTAGCCTGTATGCAACCCCACTGTCTAGCAAGAGGCCGAAGCCTTTCCAAAATTCATGCCAAGGTCTGTATTTTTTTTTTGTTATTACCTGATGTGTGATGTATTGATCTCAAAACAGTGCAAGTGAGTCTCAAGTGCAGACTGCGAAGACATAAAGGCAAATGAACATGTCTGCAGCATATTTTCCCCCTCGTAATAAACACAACCGTGTGAGCATCCATGACCAATTGCTTGATGTCTTCATAATGAGGCTAATTTCACCTCTGGTCACAGGAGTGATGATATTATTGATGTCTCAATCGTCAATTTGCTCCGGACATAACATGAGCAGTGTTGTTGGCAAACCCCTACTTTATCCGCTGTATCGCACCGAAGGAACAATGAACAGTGGCCAGGGCTGCCCTACATTACTCTGCACTGGGTGTGATTTTTCTTGTCAACCTTTAGTGCCTTAGCACGTCAGCGCATTATGCTGTATTTATTGTAGTCTGGAGATCTTATTTCTTGAAGTTATGGAAGTAATCAACCAGGTGGATGCTGTAGATCAGGGGCAAAACATACCTTCAACTTTGCAAATGCCGAGCTCTCCTTTGCAGTTGCTGACACAAGAAACGGGCGTCTGAAAGGGTAACTGTAACTCACTATGCGATGTGTTTTACAACGGCCAACCTTTACCTGGGCACGGACGCCTGGAATCTATAGAAGTTTCACACCTCTTCATTATTTCAAAAAAGGGGGCTTTACTGGTTTTATTGGCCAAAAAACCCTAGAAGCTGAGTGGGATAATTGTGCCAGTGTTTTATGTAGCCAGAGGAAATGTTGCCACAGGCTAGCCTCGGGACCCCTCAGCTCAGAGTATACCAATTACTGCACATTTCCCTTAGCTTGGCACTTTATGTGTAGGCCAGAGTTATCGCGGACCCAGGACGGAAGGAATTAAGACAAACTTTGGAGAGGCCAGCCTTGGATCCTGCTTCTCCCGGCGCAGATGATAATTTTCCAGGCAATTAAAATGAGCTGCGCCTCCGAAGGTGGGGTCAGCGCGTGCTCATGGGAAACTTGTGCGAGGAAACTAGCGGAGCGCTGTACTGGGCACTGTAAAATACCGGTTGTCAGCTGTCCTACAAGCTTGGGTAATTGACCCAGCATTGAGACAGATCACTGATATCAAGGAGTCATTAAGTTCTGCGGAATGAGTTTCCCTAGTGAGATATATTCCCTAAATGCCGCATTCTCTCTAACAAAACTGTCTGGAAATTGTTGATCTCTCTCACAGTCAACATATATACAATTAAGACTGCTATTTTACACTTTTATTCTAGATCTTGTAATATGAGGAAAAACATATTCTGTACTGTCTAAATTAACTTTAAATGGTTCTTACACCAAGTATTTATGGAGAATGGATGCCCAGATCAACAGATAAACAATCCCAACTAGTTAGTTGTTCAGTGATCCAGTTATTAAAGAGATAACTCCTATATATGTAAGTTATAGTAGCCCGTTTTAATGATATTACAAAGGTTTCAGTGAGTCCCTATGTGCACTCAACCATGCAGGGCACCTTGGTTTTACTCTAATTATCAAAGGGGTACTCCACTTAAACACAAAGCCCATTTATTATGTGCATACACACAAATTTCAAAACACTAAACAATCTTTGAATTTGTCCTCCACGCTATGTCATCTGGAGGACACAGGTAGCGTTAAATTCAGCTCAGTGAAAGGAGAGAGGCGGCTGGTGCAAAGCCCCGAATTAGGTTTGATGCTCGGAAAACACTTTTCAAATCTGTAAGTTGCTCTGCGCTTTGTATATTTAACGAGCCTTTTAATAACTCAAATTAAAAGGAAGCATCCCTGCCAAAACTGTAAGTGGTTAGAGTTTCGGCGCGACGTTCTTCAGAGAACCAAACGCGCTGAGGAAGACGGGGGCCCGCACGGTGCATTTTGGCTGAAATGCCCTTTAATATTCTCCCCTCCGTATTCCTGAAGGTTACGGAGAGTTCAAAGGCACGCGATTTCAAAACAAAACACAAGCTCTCAGCGCTCACAACGGCATGCAGAGATGTTTTTTTTTTTCCAGTTTGGTGGTTTCACTTGTGAATGAGACACCAAGGACAGGCCTACACACACACACACACCTCCAGCACATCGCATGTTGTAGACATAACACAACAGCAAAGCGAAAAAAAAAAAAGCTGTAAAATGCTTTTTTTTCTCTAAGGGGAGGTGGAGGGGGGTTCTACTATAATAGACAATTTCTTTCAGCAGTACAGTATATTCCAGTTGAGAGGAGCTGGGTGTGCTACCATTATCTTACTAGGTTCCGTCTGGGCTCCCTTTAGCTTGTATTTATAACCCAACACATTTCACTCATCTTTCCCTTTAAATAATTTAGCAGCACAAACCACATTAATGGGGGTGATCCATCTCTGGGAGATGAGAGGTGGAGAGTGGTTATTTATGTACGACACCGACTGGGGATTTAAGCATTGTGTTTCAAATGAAGATGAGTTGAAAGGAGGGGGGGGTAAAAAAAAAAAAAAAAAAAAAAAAGGGGTCGGCCTTTGGGTTACTTTGAGTTTTCCCAGTGTGCCAGGAGACAAGGTGTAAGCAAAAACCGATTCTGAAGCTCAGATGGACGCGGATCAAAGAGGGAAAAGACAAAACCACATGCGTGCGAGACGACGGTGCGCATGTGGCAGCGGCGCACACGCAAAAACAAGTGTGTCACCTGTTGTGAAGACACGCGGGGACGCATGAACGGAGAACTGTGTGTCACTGTTTTTCCCCGCGCCCGTGAAAGACAGTCCACATGCTAACTGTTGTGCTGTCTAATTAATAATTACAACAGCTGCAATTAGCGGAGCAGCGATTCATTCATGGAATTGATTATAAATTGTGATTCGGCTGCATCGAGAGAGATGAAATGAATGATAGAATAACAGAATGCCTCTGCTTTCTATATGGATGTGTTGACTTGATTCATTCTTTCAGATACCATTCTTCATTCATTTTCATTTCATCCTCATTCATCTTCATTTTGTCAATTTTGTCACTTTTTTCACAGCGTACTGTGCGTAGAACCTACATATGGATACTATTTTCAATTGTATTCTCATCTCGTGATTGCTTCCCATCGGTTGTTGCAACTATAAAGGTGAGGCCACACCCGTATTGTCTCTTTTAAAGCCCCGATGTAGACCTGCAGTGGTTGAAACATGTTGGCTTTTTAAGGAATTAGCCACTACAATAAAGACTTTTTAATATTTCCATCCTCGCTGTTACGTTTTCATACATTTGGAAAGCCTGGACTGCCTTCTTGTTCGAACCACTCAACCACTTTTTGATCTATGTTTGATCATATAGAGCATCCAGTTATCTTTTTTCTGTCTTAATGTTTGTTTTATAATCAAAAATATCCAAGTAATCTGATTTTCTTCACATTTCAGAGGATAAAGGACACAATTTTGGCTAAAAGTACTGAATCAAATCACTGTCTTACATCGTGGATATGAATTGACCAACTAGTGACACAGCAAGTAACAATGTTTGACTATACCCACCAAAATGAAACGAGACAGAGTGTGTTTCCTCTGCCTGGAGCATTACATAAAAGAGTTCATAATTACCAGGCGTCCTATATATTTTCAAATGCCAGAGCGGACATGTGCTGTTACAGGCGTACGTGCGATACTGCTGCCTTTTGCCGCCTTATGCCGAGGTGTGGCTGTGTTCTCGGAGCAGGGACACTCCTGGCTGTCGAGGCCCCAGACAGGCTGTCTGTGATTCGGGAGCATAATCCCGTTAGCTGCCTGTGGGACATACGGAAAAGAGGCTTTGCAGGCAGCCTATGGGCAGCACGACCGTCCGCCTGATATTTTCACGGTCTGAGCTTCACCCAGGTCCACTAGCTAAACTTTAGACTTTCACTGGTGAATATCAGGCTCGTGTTTATTTATTTATTTATTTGCTGGCAGCTCTCTGTGTGCACATATATATTTAAAAAGACTCAAGGTTGGATGGCATCTTTAAATTATATCAATATCGTCATGTAAGACTTAATATTGTCTGGGGTTTTGGATATTGCAACATGGTGATCTAGCCTAAGTTTTCCTTGTTTGAAGGATAAAACTTGTTACATTTTTCTATCTGTGCTATTATTTACCTCCTCCTGCTCGGCTATCATATCCACATTCCTAATGATTGTTTATCAGAAATCTCTCATTGGTAACACTCTAATGAAAGCACCAACTGACATCCGTACAATATCATCACAAATTCATTTATTCGCATGTTGTGATCTTTGATTTTGTCCATATCAGCATGTCACAGAGCTTATTCATGGACTACGAGCCCGCGGTGTGTGCCATGTGCATAGTCCCATGTGTTTCTGAAACAGGGCGAGGGAGGAAAACAAAAAATCGTGCAAGAAAAAGCCAGTGTCCTGTGGTTCCTGGACCATCTCCAGATGCGAGTTAGGGAAGACACTCAGTATGCAACTTGTACTTCTGAGCATGCAGCTTCCCTCTCCATGGTATTGGGTCCAGCTCGGAGGATTTAGTTAGAGAAATTGAGATGCGGCTACCTCTCACCAAAGAGTTTTTATGGCCTTTTTCCGAGAGTACCATGCAAACCTCCCATTCATCATGCCATTTGTCAGTGCACACCCCGGGTTTGGACTGCATTCTTCCACGGCGATTTGGACCAGATGGGGTCAGCGGTAAGCATTTGTCAACGGTCAGGTTCTCTTCAGGCTGCTCCCTGAAGGCACTCCCAAGTACACTCACAAGTGCCCTACAGAGGCACTGAGGAGGCACACTTATTAGGCTCTTCATCTGTGATTAACCTAAGATCCATCTTCTCCACATCATCATGCTAATGAGCAATCTAATACTCATGAGTGATTACTGATATGCACATGCCATCAATCAATGAGCGCTGAAAGTGGTGGGGTCCAAACAGATTAGTTATAGATGGCCCATCGATGGCCCATTTAAGGAGTATTGGGCACTTTATAGGTAATACCCTTAGAGATGCTGCAAATCTCTGTATGCTTATTAGCTTTTTTAAAAAATTTTTTTTTTAGAGTTATCATTTCTGTGTGACAATTATTGAAAACAGAGACGTCGAAGAAGTCAACACAGATAACATAATGACAGGCTGAAAAAATGAGCTGGCATATTTTCATTATCATTATCAGAATTATTATTATTATTACTGTGGCATTCTTCTGAGCATCAGGTTTCATTTTCGTTTGGCCCTCTTCACCACAGAAACAACTCTCTCTGTTTTTTTTTTGTTTTTTTTGTGTGGATCAGGTCAAAGATATTTATTGCAGATAACCTGCGAGTGGTTGGTATAAGTGACATCATGCTCCGTGTTCTTCTTTAAAGCTGTGGGAGATGATCAATTTATGACGGTGCACTGAGGCCACTCGTCTCAACACAATGCGGCAGCGGGTTATTTCATAGAAACATTGGTGTTATTACGGGAGAACCAAGGGAATAAAAATGAGGACAGAACCAAGTGTGAGTCCTTGGTAGCTGTGGGCGCTTAAACAACTGGCAACTGCTTGCAATTTTAATAGTAAATCTGTGATAAATAGACTCAGATTATATTATACTATATTATGTTACATTATATTACATTATCAGTGCAACTTATTGTAGCAGCAGATGAAGGTAGTTAACAAGTTGCTGATTAGCACTGGTAAGGAACTATAATGAGTTATTATTGAGTTTTTATGAATTTTACAGACTGTTACCACGATATTCATTTTTCACATGCAATGTTCCACGTGAGATATTACGGGTAAA